>JZRM01000295.1:0-14833 GCA_000963415.1 Blastocystis sp. subtype 6 | reverse complement strand
GATGCTGTTCTTTTGCTTTGTTTTTGTTGAATGTGTGATTGCTGCATCATTTCCGCTTCTGTTTGTGTGTATTTGAATTGTACATATTTCTATTATTTGATGCTGTTCTTTTCTTCTATTTGTAGATGGTAATGTCTTTTTGATAACCCTCCAGCACTTACTTTATCACATTTCGGCTTCATTTTGAGTATAGATGAACTGCGACGAGTAACAGATTTGTGAATTAAAGATAATCCCAACCCTAGCCTCTCTGTTTCATTGCGATACTTTTAAAAGTAATAGACACTCCAATATATCCAATTTCTGAATACCTTTGGCATCTACTCGTACATCACAAAAATGGCTAACACTTTAACCCACGAAGAGAGTGAAGCAATTTTTAAAAAGCTACGATCGGTTCCAGCAAATAAGGTATGAGATATGGTTCACATTGGGAATAATTGAATAGGTTTGTTTTGACTGCGGTCAAAAGAATCCGACGTGGGCTTCTATTCCTTATGGAGTTTACATCTGTCTGGAGTGCTCGTCAGCGCACAGAAACATGGGTGTGCACATTTCCTTTGTTAAGTTGCTTTCGGTATTTGTTTTATAATGCATCAGATCAACACAGTTGGACATTTGGAAGGAGGACCAAATCACTGCTATGAAAGTACCATCTTGTGATCTAGCCGATTTTTAGTTGGGTGGAAATGAACGTGCCACGAAGTTTTTCAAGGAACACGGTTGGTCAGCATTGCAGAATGCGAAGGTGCTATCCGTGACATGTGTTCATTCGTAGTTGCAAGACAAGTATACAAGCAAGGCTGCTCAATTGTTTGATTGTTTAGTTTGTGTGAATGTAGGTACAAGCAATATCTGGCTAAGCAGGTGAAGCAGGAACTCAACCTCGACTCCACACCAACCATAGATTCTGATGAGACTCATAAGGAAGCAGAGGAACCCGTTGTTCCCAAATCCCCCTCCATTCCCGTGGTTAGTGCTTCGCAGTCGAGTCCAAAGTCGCGAGGTACGTTGAGTGTTGATGTGGTGTCTTCGAAGCCGTCGACTCCTTCGGTATCGTCTTTGTGTGTCTCCGATCGTAGTCGTCCTTCTCTCTGACCGAGGAAAAGACAAGTTTGTCGAGTGGTGGTGTGTCTCATCTGAAAAAGAAGCCAATGCTGCGCAAGGGACTCGGAGGTAAGAAGCTCAGTTCCACGGCCTCTGTAGAACCGATGGCGGTGGCGAAACCTGTGGAGCAGGTAGGTGTTGACGAGTAGGATGGAGCGTAGAGCAGCAAATACAGTGAGTCGATGGTGTTGGAGAAGGTGAGTGATGAAGGGTGGCATGAGGCGTAGAAGACGGAGACTCGCTTGTCAGAAACGTCGTGTTGTTGATGTCGATTGATCGTAGGAAGAAGGATGAGTCTGGAACGGGGATGTCGGCTGCAGATCGCTTTAAGGGATTCAAGGGAATCAGTTCCGATCAGTACTTTGGAAGGGATCAAGTGAGAGACGATCGGGTGATTGATGGGTAGTTTGACGAGAAGGAAAGCCATGAAAAGCTGAAGCAGTTTGCTGGTGCTCGAAGCATTAGCAGTGCTCAGTATTACGGAGAGTCGAAGGCTGCAGCAGAAACACGTTCACAGCCTTCGGTGGTGTCATCGCTTGCTAGCAGTGCCTATAGTTTAGGTGTAAGCACAGCAGAAAAATTGAAGGGTTATTTCGGCAAGTTGTCTGTTTGTTACATATATCGTTTCTCTGTGAATGAAATAACACCAGAATGAATAATATAAAGGAAGTACAACGGCTGAATGAGAGAGAACTAGAAAATGATACTCCTTTTGATTGTTCTTGGCATCAGACCTATAAAGACTGTCCATGGATCTATTTTGGAGGTATGTCTCCTGAATTGAGCGAAGGAGATATTATCTGCATGTTTTCGCAGTATCCATTTCTTATCGTCTTTTCTCTAGATGGGGAGAAGTAGAGGACATCAATCTGATCCGAGATCACGAAACAGGAAAGTCAAAGGGATTTGGATTTCTGCGTTACGAAAACTGGCTGAGTTGTGTATTGGCTGTCGATAACTTTTCGGGGATGGAAGTCGTTATTTGTTATGTTTTTCATATAGTTACTTGGGCGAATTGTATGTGTTGATCATAAACGTGACTATCATCCTCCGAAACCTAGAGAGGAAAAGTCAGAAGAAAGGCACCATCATCGGCATCATCATCACCATTCTCGAAGACATCGAAGTCGTAGTCGAAGTCGAGATCATTCAAAACGATCATCAAGAAGGCACAGATTGAGTGCCGAAAATAGTCCAATTTCTCATTTAGTTGAATCGGAGAAAGATAGTTCAGTTCAAATGTCGCTTAAAGAAATGGTGGATGACATTCCGCCCAAATTGCAAAGGATGGATAGTGATAAGGAGCAACCTGCAAATCAGATAAACTTTTCAGAATCAGTGAAACAAACTCGAAGTCGAAGTTTCAGCGAAGAATCTGCTTCTCTTGAGGCCTCTCCCCTCCAGAGACCTCGCAAACGTAGCTTTAGTGACGAAGAAGAACTACCTCCTCCTGAACCAAAATCTCAGCCAGATGAAGATAAAAAGCGAAAGCGTAGTCGAAGTTTTAGTGATTTGCTTGTTTCCTTCAAACATTTTATAGATAACTCTCAAAATTCGTATAGTCAGGAATTGAATATGGGAGATGATCCATATCGATTTTCATATCAGGATTTTCGTTCCAGAAGACAACACACTTTGCAGAAAAGTACTTGATTAGCTGCTTTGCTTTGTCAATCTTTGCACTCTGCACTTTGCTCAGTTCTACATATTTCCGAAGCGCATCGATCATCAGACAAGTCGAAAACCCGATAATGTTCGATACTCGGGGCTCCAATTCGCGATAATGTTGATAAATTACACCCAGGAAATAATACTCCAGTCCCTTAACTTCGCGTGTTCGAATATACTCAACAACAAGTTGCTCAGCGAAGCGTAAGTAATACTAAATGATACAATAACAAATGACACACTCTTTTTTCATAGTCGGATAACGCCATGCGGTCGATTTCAGCTAATAGAAACTCCACAAACTCCTAATGATGACAACTGCAAATGTTCTTCTACCAAACGCGTCTTCCACATTGAATTCACAAACTGTTCCTCCCATGTTCCAACCGGGTAGTTGCCTGTCAAGTTGTACAGTTTGAGTCCTTCCACTGCAAGATTGGCCCATGATCGATCAGGGATTGAACCTTTTCTTTTCACCTAAATAGTAACCTCCATCTGACCGAACCTCGTTGATGGCCCCCACTGGAAATAGCATGAATTCATCTGTAGGGTGGTCTTTTTCCGAAATCCACGAAGTGATGAAGATTCTCCGTTGATCGAGATTTGCGTTAAAGAATTCTCTAGACAGGAGTGCAAACAGCAGACAAGCTACTTCAAGTTAAATGCGTTTCCTCCTTCCCCTTTCAGCAGGCTTCCCAACTCATGATACACTGTTCCTGGCCACGAAATATTGGGATACAAAGGTATCTGGGTATTGTTGTACCACATGTAGGAAGCATAGGGAAGATACACGACATCAACATCCTCTCGCTCGTGCAAACACTGCTGCAGATACATTACAGAGTTCTGTTGGCAGTCTCCAAATACCAGATAGATCGAGTCTTGTGGAATTATATCCAACTGAGAATGGCCCAACTGTAGTAGCGTTTCATTATCACGAGTTAGCGGAACAACCTTCGGATATGTCAGAAGCAACTGGATTGCGACGCACAGCACACCTCCGACACACAAAATTCTTCGAAATTGTGGAAGCAGATGAGTGATTTTAGTGAAGCCAATTCCCATAAACACCGCCACAACAATAAACCCCTGCATCCAAAATCTCATCTGTATATTGACAAAAAGAGGATCTGCGGAGATCGGTAAATTGGCCAAGTAGTGAAAGATCACGATATACAAAGTGTACATCAGAGACAATAGCCAAAACACACACCGACGATCAAGCACCTCCTTCTCTTCCTTTCGTTGACTCTGCGAGTCTGCCGTGAAGCACTCCGACATTCCGACAAGCGACAACACAAGTCCAATTCCGAGGAAATCCTGCTTCGTCAGTCAATAGGATTGCTACCTTCCACGCCCCGGCGAAGTAAACAGATAAACCCGAAACGAACATCTCCCCGGTCTTCCGAGAATCATCCCCAGCAAACAGACGGAACGTACCGTATTCCAAACGAAGAAGATGACTCAGCAACCCTACATAAGAAGAGAGAAGAAGTGTCACCAGAGAAAGTGCGAGCGTCTCCCCAGCTTGCTTTCTTCGGGAAATAAGAAGTGATAACAAGGTAAGAATAGGGGAGCAAACCTAAAATGAACAAAAAAGCCAACTGGAAGAAGCGATTCACACTGAGTTGATGGGTCTTGTTCAAAATGTAAAGTACGGACATGATGATCGGAAAGAGGTAAAAAACGATCGTATGCTGGTTGCAGAGTGACAAACCTGCGAGAAAAGCGCCCCAACGAGCAACTTGGAACACTATTCGAACACAAAAACAGAGAAATACACTTGGAAACGTCTTCCTGCCAATAGAGGTAAAAGAACCGCACAGTGAGGAAGAGAGTAATGCAAACAAATAAGTTGTTGAGTGTAAATACCTCGAACTGGACTGACTGGATCCAGAATGTTTCGCCAAAGGAAAGAAGGACTAAATAGGAGAGCACAGAACAATCTACGAGTCGATATAATTGCGCTCCACTCATCACCATTTGTTAAATAGTAGATTGTTGCCGACAGGAAAAAAGCAGCAGTTGAAGCAAATATTGTGCTGAGAATATTCAGCACTAGCGCAGGATTACCTGTCCAAGAAAAGCATTTCCAAAAGATATGACCAACAACCGTTAACAGCGGATACCCTAGATTTCTCAGAACTACCAAACTCTACCTGGAGAATGAATGATTCCCAACTGAACTGTGTTTGTTACAACCTCACCATTGTCACCACCGACGATCGTGGGATTGACGGTTAAGAAATAGATAATCTGTACCAAAAGTGCACATACAGTGGACTATAATGAATACCAACAAGAAAAACAACACTTCGGAGAAAGCTGCCCTGAATCTCCCAATCGCTTCGCTTAGCAAGGTATATCCTCTTTGAATGTACCGTGTTGGTTGTTTTATGGCTATTGCCCATTTTGGATATTCCTATTCTATACTCTAATGTGTGTTCTGTGTGATAGGGAATGCAGTTTTTATATGATTCAATTTGATTATGTGTTGGGTAAAGGACCAATGTATGTGTCTTGAAGGCTTTCGAGAAAGTAGAGGATGTACTGCGAGGATCCTATTCACAAAATTCCCTATCTCATTTGTTTTTGGAGGGAAAAGAACTAGTCATTCTAGAGAATTTCTTTTTTCTATTTGTATCGATTTGGTTCAGATATGAAGGCAAAAGGGAATTCTAATAGAGTATGCGTCTCTCTGCGAAGTATTTATCATTTAGACTCCAGAAAGCTCTTCTGGATTCAGCTGTTCTTCAGATGCAGAGGAACTCATTAGTCTAGAAAGCAGGTACAAGAGATTATGTGAATTCCTAACCAGTAGTGATATTGAGAGTGAGGAGACTACAAAGGAAAAGGAAAAGGAAAATGATGATTTTCGTTGTGTTTATTTATTTACCTCATTTTCTAGTACTGGAGGATAGTATTCAGTATATAGGAGATTCGCGCTACCCTTTACGGGTATTTGAATGCTTATTTGATGAGTTATTTTAGAAACGGAGTAAACACGTTGTCGGGTTTACCTATAATGACAACTCTAAGAAAAAGAAGAAGACAGAAAAGAGTAAAAGGGAAAGTCGTTCTCCTCCTCCAAAGTATACTGATGATTCTGAGTCTGATTTGGATGACAGTGTCATGTTTGGGGGATCAAGCTACGACTCGGATAGTAGTTCTCCAGTAGTTTTATCTTCTTGTTATTCACTTAGTCGACTTCTTCGAGTACCCAGTCAAAGCAGCAGCATTCGTCAAGTGTAGTGGTTTATTTCGTGTGATCACCAGAGTCTCCATGATGCTTCAGGTCCTGGATCGGATGCTTCATCACTCACCTCATCGAATCGTTATTCCATGCGTCACAACCGGCCAGTATTGACAACTTGTGTAGTTTACGTTAGAAGTATCATCCCTTCGAGTTTTCTCGTGCTCCAAATCGCCATCCAACATCGCGAACAGCTCGCAAACGAAGTAGAATCCTTTCAGTGGTGATATTCAGATCGTCGTCATCGCCATAGTGATAGTAGCAGTGACACTTCATCTGTGTCATCCTCGTCTTCGGAAGAATCTTCTTTCGCCCATGCAGAGAAGCGTCGTCGAAAGGAACTGATCGACATGATTCAGCCGTTGAATGCCGAGTCATCAAAGCATGACTTGTTGAAAGCAGATGCCACTCCTGTGAGTGTGGATAAGTCAATTTCGTGGGACTCGATTGGTGGGTTGAAAGATCATGTCCTCGCTCTGAAAGAGATGATTGTGCTGCCTCTTCTATATCCAGAAGTCTTCCAGCAACTGAATGTCACTCCTCCGCGAGGAGTATTGTTTGTCGGACCACCAGGAACGGGAAAAACGTTGGTTGCTCGAGCCTTGTGCAACAGTTGTTCAATTGTACGCATTTGAGTGAATCGTGATTGATAGGGAGGCAAACGCATTTCGTTTTTTATGAGAAAGGGAGCAGATTGCTTGAGCAAGTGGGTGGGAGAAGCAGAGCGCCAATTACGTTTGCTCTTTGAGCAGGCCCGAGTGTACCAGCCGTCGATCATTTTTTTCGATGAAATTGATGGACTGACTCCTGTTCGCTCTTCGAAGCAAGATCAAATCCACTCATCGATTGTATCAACACTTCTTGCACTGATGGATGGACTGGATTCACGAGGTCAGGTGGTTGTAATTGGTGCCACAAATCGAGTGGATGCAATCGATCCAGCTCTTCGCCGGCCTGGTCGATTTGATCGCGAGATGGTATTTGATTTGCCCAACCTGGAGTCGCGGTGTGAGATCTTGAAAATTCACACAAAGTCATGGAAGCCTGCACTGAATGACTCGATAATTCATCAATTGGCCGAGCAAACATCTAGTTATGCAGGTGCTGATCTAAAAGCCCTATGTACGGAGGCAGCATTGTGTGCTCTCCACCGAAAGTATCCGCAGATTTATGAGAGTTCTTTAAAACTAAAAATTGATGTAGATTCGATCAAAGTAGAGATGGATGACTTTGTGATGGCAATGCAACGAATCACTCCTTGTTCACAGCGGTCGAATCCTCATCATGCGCAACCTCTACCATTCTATTTGCAGCCTCTGCTGGAGAGCACATTTGCCCAACTGCGCCACCGAGCAGAGGAGGTTTTTCCTTATCTCTCTTCCTCTAGAGAACAGCTGGCATTGGTGTCAACTCAGCCACTTTGCTTCTCGCCTCGTTTCCTACTTTATGGTGCCTCTTCTCTGCTTGTCGATTCACTTTCTTCAGCGTTTCTCCACTCACTAGACAACTGTCATATTACACAATTCGACGTCTTGAATGCTTCACGTGATGTATCTATCACTGATACGTTGATCCAGTCAATCAATGAAGCGTACCAAAATGCACCATCTATCCTCTATCTCCCTCATATTTCTGACTGGTTAGAAGTATGTCCAGAAGTCCTTCCTCTCCTCATCAAAGGCTTGAATAGCTTGTTGCCTACATGTCCGGTCTTTGTATTTGTAACAATGATTGGTACCTCGGCAGATCTGGACCTTCTGAAACCCTCTTTTTCTTTCAACTCGCTGGAGCTTTTCCCTTTAGAGGAGGAATCTTTTGATCGGAAAGTTCTGTTTTCTACTCTTGTGCCACTTTTGAGTCGGACCGTTCCAATTCCTTCCGCACCTGCACCCCTCCCAGTCTTAGAGGTGGAAGAAGAAACTACACAGCCCACATTGACTGATGAAGAGTTGGCTGTGTTGAAAGAAAAAGAAGAGCATTATCTTCGTGAATTGCGAATATTCTTTCGTGAAGTATTATACGAGTTGTCTCGTAATCCTCGCTATCGCTGTTTCGTGGAGCCCGTGAAGGAAGAAGATGTGCCCGATTATTATGATATCATTACGGATCCAAAGTGTCTAAATGACATGTTTGATACACTGGATAAGAAGGAGTATACTTCTTTGGAACGGTTTATGAAAGACATTTTGTTGATCCAGGCGAATGCAAAGGAGTACAATCCCAACACTACTTCTGGAAGAAAGATTGTGCGAGCTGCTGCAGCCATGGTCGACGAAGTGGAGTCCATGGTTCATCGGTTCAAGAAGAAGTTGGGATACAATCTTTTTAAGAAATGCGAGGAGATTCTGGCTCGAAGAAAGGAGATGAAGAATGTAAAACCCAAGCCAGTAGTCTCTCCTACAAAGGGACGGAAGGTAAAAAGGGAAGAAGTACAAGAGATTGAACCAACTCAGATAAATGAGGCAGACAAAAAACTAGCTGAATCTTTTGTAAAGAATTTTAGTAAAAAATGGAAGGGATGTGATATGGACGAATGTATCCGAGCATATGAGAAGGTGGTCCAGATTTGCATGAAGCTCGATTCTTCACACGCTTCTGTTTGTGATAAGATCAAAGTACCTCTGCTGAAAGTGAAATTACATATAGGAAATTGAACAAACATTCAAGTAAAGTAGTTTTTATAGAGGGGATTCTTTTGGTTTTGTTGTATACAGTTGTTCAGATACATCCTTACTGGATGATAATAACTTTGATAATACATCATCACCTCCCAATTGCAAAACGCCTTTCTTTAGTACTTCATTCTCAACATAGTACTGTTGCAAGCAGAGTAGGACTTGCTTTAATTCAGTACTTAATGTGGCATCTTCTCCTTGGAGCTTCAGCAAATCAGCTCGTGCATCACTCAGCTCAACCTCCAGTTGAGTAGTTTCGTTCCTACTTGCCTCCAACTCCTCCTTGTATAAGGCAGCTTCCTTTAATAAACCTAGAAGTCACTCCACCTACTCGAACGAACGTTCTTCAGTCACTTTAGCAGTTTGTAGCTGTGAATTGAGTGATGCTACACTTTCTTCATATTTCGTCTTCTCTACACTTCATTTCAGTTCGATCACGCACCTTCTTCTCTTTCTTTCTCCAGTTTTTGAAGTGCTTCTCCTTTGAGTTCTAGTTCCTTCTTCATCGCTTCCAATTCATCACTATTTACCAAATTCTGATTCTGCCGTAATTGTCTGTTTTCACTCTGTAAACTTCCAATTAATAGCTCTAATTCACTAATCTGTTCTGCCGAATCTCCTTGCAATGTGGGTTTCTCTTTCCACATTGCTTCGATGTCTTCTTTCTGTTTGATGGTCTCATTCAAAGTCATTTCTAGCTTATCTTTCTCAAAAGCCAGTTCATCAATTCGTTGCTGTAGTTCACTCATTTTCTTTTCACGCTCTTCTGCTATTTTTGCCCAATTTACCATCTCTTTCTATTATTACATCGATACATCGATTCTACGTTTCCTCCTGCAGATATCTGTATTTTCAGCTGCTTAATTTCCAGATCTTGCGAGCGGATCACATTCTTAAACTCTTTCAGTACATCGCTGTCCTCTCCTGCTGGAATTTGGAGGTAATAATCGACTACATGCTGTCGAAACGTATAGAATTCGCTATTACACTCGTCAAGGAATTCAGTGGAATTTCTATGTTCAATCCTATGCTCAGTGTACACATCAAACAACTCGCAGGAACTAAATCCTCCGATGTTTCTCCAGTTTCAGGCCATGTTTGGGAAGTCAAAATCAATGCGAACGATGTCAGCACTCCTAGCCCTGTAATCCGCTGCAATAAACCAAGAAAGTCTAATGTTTCGTCCTTGTTATGATTACACAGACTCATTAGCAAGATGCACAAAACACCCACTTTCCAGCCATCTTCTATGGATAACTATAGTTAGTTGGTCTCACTTTCAATCTCCTGTGCCTGCGTGTGGGTCAATTCCATTAGAGAAACGATAAAAGGAACGTTTTGGACAATTTGACTTACAATCTCACTATGTAAATCAATCACCAATAAGAGCAGATGAAGAATTCGACACTACTATCACAATACAAAATGGATCAATACGAGAACAGCTGTATGGATTTCACTAAAGTGATTAACTATACAGTCCAACAAAAAGGGAACTGATTTTTGTCCGTTGATAGAAATCGCTTCAAAGAAAGAAGGATCTTGCTAAATGTAATCTTCTACATGATTTCTCACCTTACAGCAAGTAAGATAGATATCAGAAGACCTGAGGAAATTCTGACTTACACTATTTTCAGAGTTTTCTATAAAAATAGCCTTGGCAAAAATCTGGAGCAAATACTTTCCTGAGGAGTTTGCATCATTGACCACAGCATCACACACCAAAACATTTGCCGAAACCATCTCTAACAATAAACTCTTGTTAGCCGAATTGTTCCGATAAATGAAATAAGTCTGTAACAAATAGCTCAACAAGGAAATCTGGTTCCCTGCATCTACTACATCGATCTGTTGCAGAGGTTCAACAGAATGGATCACTACTTATCAGAGAAATGAAATGAAGACACATCGAATGCTCCGTAGAAACACAGATTTACACCGCTTGGCAAAATCACCCAAGATTTCCGTCAATTTCAAATTTGATGGTTTTTTCTGAGAGTTGATTTCGATAAACACATCGAATAAGATACAGCTCAATAAATGGAATTCCCAGTTATGAGTCTACTAACAAGATACTATAAAGGATTACTTTACTCACTAGAGTTACATTATTCTTGATAACCATAACACTTGTACTATCAGAGACCTGCGATCCATCGATCATTGCCAGATCTGTCAATTCTTCTACTATCTACAATGAAACTCTCGGCAAATCACAACGAGAATAGAGTAACGAATAATGTCTAGCTGGATCTGGAAGGGAGTATCATTCGCCACTGTTTCATGTTTGTCCAGAATTGTGGAATATATAGAAAAGTCTATAATTCTGAATTCCTTCGGTTCAATGAATAGCAGTGAATTGATGCAAATATTAGAAATGACGGTGTCTATATAGGATACTATATAGTAAAACCAAAAAAGAAACACGTTGTGAAAGGAGCTTCATTGTTACAAGATTCTTATGCATAATAAAATAAACCATTTTTAGACAGTCACGCTTTACAACCCCTGACTCCGACGAGATGATATGAAATAGCATATCAAAACCATCCTAAAGAAAAGAGAGTTATTTGATGTACCTGAAAAGCGATAAAATTCGCAATATCTGGATACTGCTCAACTAGAAGAAGTAATACAAGAAGAAGATCATTTCGAATCTCCTCTCGATTCCCATTGAGGCAGTCCACAAGCTGTTGAAGTGCATACGGATTTTGGCTAATGCAATCACCAACTAAAGTCTAGAGAATGATTCAGGACGCGAAACTGAACCCGATTCACTTTTAAAGAGCATTTCAAAATATCAATTACAACCAGACATGAATACATGTCATCAGTACTGAATTGTGCAAAGAGGATCTGTATTGTATCCGAATTTTTAAAAAGACACTCCACATTCTTTGCTACAATTTCTTCATTTCCCTTGTAATAAGAATCTTTGACAAGAATGGAAAGAACATCCAATAAGTTTTGAACAAGTTCTGAATCTTGAGAATATTCACCAATGTAAGAAATAACTATTGGTAAACAGAGTTCTGCCCCAGATAACGGATCTTCCCGAACTGCGCTCTATGGATGATCAAACTGTATTTTGCACTTACAACTAATTCTTTTGACGCATTACGTTTGTCTGCTAGATATGTCGATGCTTCTATTTCGGAAATCAATGTTTGGATGTCTCTATCCCCTTCAGAATCAGAAGATTCCCTCGTTTTCCATTTTAGAAACGACATTTTAAGATAGAAGTTGATTCTCACAAATTTCGCATGTGCAAAATCACATTTACTCAACAAACAAAGTATATACGATTTAAAATACTACAAATTTCTTTTATTGATCCAGTTAAATTATCTTCCATATCATGTTCTTTTGATTCCAAATATGGCTTAAGTTTTACCAGCATACCTTTCGCAATCTTGCGTTGTGACTTTAGTCCTTCGTTCGTTCGACGATACATAAACAGTATATCCAACATCATATCAATACGCTTTTCCAAATTTGAATTCAAGTTATTGCAGAGCTATTCATTATTTAGGAATTCCATAAATCCTACCAAATTTGCAATTGATAGTAATTCTGTATCAGTAAATGAATCATCCAACCATTCTGGGCGATATAACTCAACTACTGTACTTGTTAACTCTTCATCATTCAACGAAACCATCTACAGATAATTCCCTGATTAGATTTGTACATAATTCAGGACTTCTTTTGCTCTCTTTTCCTGGATCAAAAACGAAAGTTTTTCCTTCAGTAAACGAATCGCAACTTTCTTAGCACTCTCTTTGACATCACTCATATATCCCAACAGACCCTCGATCTCTGGAATGAGTGAATGAAGTGGATGATTTGGGAGCAAAGAACAAAGAAGATTCAATACGTTCTCAATAGTTGGAACAACACGGTTAAAGACTACTTCTCCTACTTTGTTATAAGTAGTATCTGGCAAATCAGCGAAGGTTCCATCAATCCACTCATCAGTTAGACGATTCATCTTAGTTGCAATAGAAAGTTGGAACGAGTCGATGCAAGATTCCATTGACTGTTCTGTAGGATCATCACCAAAAAGAGTAGATAATTGTACCTCACCAATTTCATAGTTTGGAGATTCACTTCTAGGAGTCGTACTTACAGAGTGAAAAATATCGTTCAAATCAACAGGACTTTCATACCAGCCATTTTCCTGCTTCTGCGACTTCTCTGATTTTTCTGATTTTTCTGATTCTTTCGCCACTTTCATCGGGAATGCTTCATTCTTAGAAAATTGCTCTGGAGGCTTCTCTTGAGCCCTATCATACTGTAGAAGTGATGAGAAGGAAGGTTGTACATATTTAATCATGGGAATCGAATACTTATTTTTCGAAGGAATGAAAGGAGGATCAGCTTCAATCCCTTCGAGTAAATCTCCTGATTCTGAAGATAGAACTTCCATGCCATTATCTGTCGAAATCTCTAATAAGTCCAACAACGATTCTTCTCCTTCCGAACTACTCGATGAAATGTCTTCATCGCGATCTAACACGGAACTTGATTCAGACTGAAATTCCTCAAAACCGTCAATATCAGAATATCCAGTGAACTGAGAGACTTGAGGAATCATTGAATCATTGAACAGACTTTCATCTCGGGGATAAATTATATCTTGAGGATCGATTTCTACCACCTTTGGAGAATAGTCTTGAATTATGGAGTTGATAGAATCGGTAGTTATTATGGATTCATAGAGTCTAGGAGGTTTAACACAATGGATAGCTATAAATAATAACATTTCAAAAGTAAGGACAAAAGCAATTATCATAGCGATGAACAATCAGCTGATCATAGGATTGATCACTTGAAAAGAGAATCCCACGAAGATGCTCTTCAAAGGACAAAAAAAGGAATGAATTTTGGCCAGGATTCCAAAGAAATACATTTTGAGTGTCAGCAAAACTTATCCGATGATAAGAAACACTTGAATTCACATGAATGGTAAAAGTAGAGACTGTGCTGCGAGAGAGCAAAATACGAAGAATTTGGTAGGTTATACTCTGGTCGTCTCTTGTTCCCTCCATCAACAAAAAGAGTGTGTTATCGTCTACAAAAGAAGCATCAAGAATAGAAGAGTAGTTTGAAGAAAGAATGCAAGAATCTTCACAGTATACCTGAATATCATCTCTAGACACAACACTTACGCCCTTCTCTGTTACCATAGTAGAACGAGTCGGAGTTACTAGAAGAGAAAGAAGTGATCCCTGACTTGGTTCTAAGTGTATTATTTGTACCCCCTCCACTTTCTTCAGCTGGGAAAGATTTACCGACACAATGTCGTTTCCTTGATCTATTGGTACCAAAATATAATAGAAGGGGAAAACTAAGATAAAAACATCTGGCTTCATATAAGAAAAGAGAACAGAGTTAGGAGACTCTTCTTCGCAATTAATAGTATATAATGGAATTAACTAGTAGTCATCTACAAAGAAAAATCATACCAAATCACTCTTTTCACAAATCCATAGAACCATTACATAATTTCCATATTTTATAGATACGTAATGTTCCGATAAGAATAAACCATCGATAACAGCTTTAGATTTATATATATGGCACAAAGAAGGAGATTTTACGATTAAACTATCTCCATTCTTTACACATGCAATAATATCATGACACTGAGCATAGAAATTATACGAACTATTCCCCTTCAATTGTTCAGCAGCAGTCTTAAACTGAATCTCGATTTCAGAGGAAGGACTGAATTCTCCCTTTTGAATAACTTTCAATCCCATTACTATCAGAGCTTAAAGTGGAAAGGATGATAATCGTGAGGTATTCGTGGAATTCCAGTTTCACAACGACTCTATCCACATTATTTCTGTACATCTTGATTCTACATTCATTGTGTGCGCTGCAAGTAACAGATGTGAAATTTAATATATGTATTTGTTCTCGTTCACAAAGAGCTGGTGTGTATTGCCTTTGTATTTTTTGGTCATGACAATGTTGGAAAGCGTAAACTATGTTACTGACATCAAAGTGGTTGAACGATCACATCGATTCTTTACAGATAATACTGTCTCACTTGTTACATAGTGATCGTACTCATTTGCAAAACTGTATACGACGGTGCAAAGGCTCCCTTGAATCCTAAGGC
>JZRM01000294.1:0-17734 GCA_000963415.1 Blastocystis sp. subtype 6 | reverse complement strand
CAGTTGATCTTCCTAATTCATTCCAACTTGTACCATCCAAATCAATCACTAGTATTTGTATGAACAATAGTGAATGAATAGATGTTTCTACTATTCTAGCTGATCTGATAACAAGCAGGGATTAATATATCGACTATGATGACTGTTATAAGTAGTATTCTATCAATATTGATACTATTCATTATCCATATTTCATTGATCATAATAACAGACAGAGCTGTTGATGAATATATGATATTACCATTACAGAATTAACTGTTCAAATAGTAATAAAATTGATAGAAATATTATTACCAAGCCATAATGATAGATATGGACTACTTATCTAATAATACTGTTAATTTCTTGATTATTATATCTATTGAATAAATGATAATGAAATGTATTTGTTTGAAATGAAATCATAAGATTCATCAAATGACTATTTCAATGATTGAACTATTCAAAACACGATAATACTGGATTTCAATGATTCGGACTAAAATAGTAACTATTGTTGTGGCTAAAGCATTAATAGCAAAAATCTAATAGATACAAGTAGTCGTGTTGTGATATCTCTTGCATATTACTGATTTATTGCTTTCCAGAATACTACTATCGAGATTCTGCACTTTAGACTTGTTCTGGAAGTTGAAAGATGAATGATCAAGAAAATGAGATTGAAAAGTAGTGTTCCTATTCCTGATAAATATCATATTGGTGTCCATTCTAGATAGTGTCTGTTATGGTTGACTATGTAATGACACTGCTAGAGATGTGTGAATGGTAGTCATTGAATGGAATGACAAGTATAGCAATGGATATCAACATATAACTTTGATATGCTATAGTTGGTAAACAGTAGTTAGTGTATGTTCTGGTTCCAAATAAACCATATCGTAATTGATATCACAAAATATACATAGAATCAGTACAAGATTTAAAAGATGTGGTACATCATTACAAGCAGAAATGGACACAAGAATGATTAAATGAGATATTAGAATCAATGTAATGAATAAAGGTTCTAATGATGATGAATGGATACTGGTCTAATGAATGGGAACCAATCTATAAACTATTCATTGAGTTAAATACTCTGCAAGAACAAAACCAATTTGATATGGATCATCTGATTTCGATAACTTGGAACAAGGACATACAATCGTTCCAAGTATTACGTGATTGACGATCTGATGCGTGAAAATATTCGGCTGCAGTTTTCTCACGTCGGATATCAGACTCCTGATGACAACTGCTTACGCCTGATGTGTCGATGTGCATCAATGCATATAGATGTAAGCACTTATCTACAATTATGGGCAAGCGAAATCTCCGTTGATCCCCTGACACGGGAAATTGCGAACCGAAAATGTTCAAGTGCCGACCATCATTCCCATACTATTATAACTACTTGAGCCACGATTCTCCAGATATTATTTCATTATTGTCTTGCCATTGCTTCCACTAGGATACAAAAAGATGAAATCAATACCAGTATTGAAATGAGCATAGATCTCTTCTTATCTCTGTAGTACCAAGCCTCGTAGTTAACTCAAAAGACAAATATTAAAAATAAATATCGTAAGTACTTAGTCAATGATCAGAAACTGAAAAATGATAATTCTATTCCATTCTTTTCTACTGCTGTTTGTTAAACACTTGAGTAATTCTATCTCTAGTGTTTGATAGGATAATATGAAACCAGGAATACTGACTTTGCTGTGTATTGTTGAGTTTTGCCTATTGGCGTATCTTACAGTACTCGATTCTAAAGTTACCGAGAGAAAACCAAACTTGATTCCCAAATATGACGTTTTGCTCGTGTGCTTTTGTCATATCTAGTATTTCCTCAATTTCGAGGTGCTTGATGAGATATATGGTCAGTCTTGTCCATATGTCAAGAAAATTCAAAGCAGACAAGACATTGGACATATGAGCAATGAGAAGACGTGCTTTCGTCGGCTTGTACCTTATGAGTTAAATCCTTTTTTTGAATGGTCTTGTAAGTCTTCGAGTGGTATTTCTGTCATTTCTCTGTGTTGTAGACCTATTTGCTTTTTTTAACGAACACAAGCAGGATTTTCTTTTTGAGTGCCATGATCATGCGACCTTCTCTCATTGTCAGGTGTTTTATGTCGTTTTGTATGATTCTGGAAAGGATAAGTGTTCTTCTTTCCAGAGAGAGCCTTGTGGGTGATTTGCAGTCATGTTACTCTAGATCTTGACGAGGCTTTTAGTGATGTAACTTTAATTACGATTCTTACCCTCAATCGGAAAGACCGTCTTCCCTATCTCATGAGTCGTTGGAAGCATCGCATTAACATGGCTCTCTTTCTGAAGGAGGAGGAAATCCCGCTCGCTCAGGAGATTATTGACGAGTATTCGAGCTATCGTCGCATCAAGTTTATTCTGTACATTGTGAAGAAGGACATCACGACTCCCTACCAGAGTATTTACTATGATAACATCGGTACCACGTACTCCAATGAGACCATTTTCCCCATCAACATTCTCCGAGATTTGGCTGTGGAATCGATAGAAACAACCCACTATTATGTGAGTGATATCGATGTTTTTGCCTCGGATACACTCTACGAATCGATCATGTCGCATAAAGAACTCCTTTATGATCCACATACTATCTTCATTCTCAAATCGTTTCTGATGTCTCAAAAGAGCATAAATCATACGGACTGCTTTGGAAAAGGGGATTGCAAAGGAATGTAAGTTGTTTTGTATTGTTCTTGCATAGCTGGGACATGGTTCCTCACAACAAAAGTATGCTGGTGAAGATGTATGAAGAAGGAACGGTTGTTCCGCATCCAACGGGTCGTCATGTGGAGTAATGGTTGATGACTCATGTGTAGCGAATCGTTGATGTTCCTAGAATGATGAAGATTCGTTCAGATCGAATGATATACTATCGTGCTTTCCACGAGATGGAACCGTTTGAGCTGTTGTGAGCTTTGATTGTAGGTATTCGGTCATACGCCGTTCATTGAAGAATCCAATTTTCCATCCTTATTTTATTAACTATGGATACAATAAGGAAGAGCTACTGAATCGGTTAACCTCGATGAGTTCATTCTGTGTTCTCTTTTCACTATAGAATATCGGTACTATATATTTGCATCTGAATTTTGCATTGAAATACCGCACTATCGTACTACAATGTCGAGAATCTATAATTCTACTCATCCCATGTGGCGACTGGCGGACATTATTCGTAGAACCTATGGAATTACACTAGTATAAACTGATTGTTTTAGTCATATTGAACAAACAATTCACTTTGATACTCTAGGAAGGAGAGGCTTTGATTCTGTGTCTTTTGCATCCGAAGCGGTAGGGTCCGAATTATCCTTCACAAATGCTTCATCTGCCGCTTTCTTCTTTGCTTTCTCTCTGTCCATCTCATGGTTGCGCACCAGTGAGTACAAGAAAGTTCCGAACAATACAAAGAATGTACCGATTGCGGAGCGAATGGACATCTTGTCTCCCAAAAACAGGACTGCCACAAGTGTCTGCACACATGCTTTGGCGGTTCCGGAGATGTTGTGTGTGAGAGGAGAGGTCAGACTGATCTGGGCGATGGTGACAATTCCAATCAAGAAACCAAATATGCCCGCAGCGTTCATGACTGTCCAGAATACAGGAGAGTAAAAGGCCTTCCAATGCTCCATGATGACATTTCTCTCGAGAATGAGAATCAGAGGAGTGAATAGAATGGTTGAGTTCATATTATTCTACACTGCAAATGCGAGAGAGGACATACATAAAAGCACAGCTTCCAACTGTTATTATCCACAATAGGAATCATCTTTTTTGTGTAAATACTATTCAGCGACACAAACAGAGAAGACATGACTCCAAACAGAGTGCCTATAAGAGAAAAGTTTACCTCACCATCTGCTCCGATATAGAAACCAAAAATGACAATTCCACAGCAAGCAATCACAGGTAGAGAAGTGCTGATTCCCAGGAATAAGTAGCTGTCCGTCAGTGACATAACGATTCCCTACGATAGAATGACATTAAAAACAATGGTAAGAGATCGTGCCACAAGATAGAAAGAAACATTCACATATCTAGGGAAAAAACTCTTAACTGTAACTACTTCAAGCAGAGATTATTAAATGTAATCATACCCACAAAAATAAGTGACAATGGAAGAATACGTATTGCTGTAACAAGATCGTACTTTTGTTCAGGGAATTGATGAACACAGGAAGCTACAAGATAACGGATATTACCATTCTCCTCCTACAGTCGCTTGAATTCTTTCCCCAAAGTCCCAGAACCCAGCAGATAATGGCTGTCAATACACACTGATACCTATCGACTGACCAAAATAAATGACGATATACCAAGTAACAAAGAGAGGAGCAGGAATACTCTCCTCTTTTGACAAGAGGAACTTGTTCATCAGTACCATCGAGATTGACACGATAAAATACGAGGCAACGACGAGTGCAATCTTTGTTTTCTCTCCAATCATTTTTGAGTCTTTCTATCCAGATTGACTTAAATAATCGATTTCTAATGAAGAAGGACGGTTAGTTAACCATTTCTGCGATGAATTCCTTATGATCTCCTTATTCACCCTGCACTGGTATTTTGGTAAGAAGAGAAACGAGTGGTGAGAGGATGGCACCCAGCATAGAGTTCCACTTTGAACAGTCTCATTCGAAAAAGAACAGAAACGCATACACTGTAAGTGTTCTGTTCCCAAATCTTTTTTCATCATGGACGATAACGAGCTTATCTCTGTGTGCAATAACCTGAAGCAGCTCCAACAAATGATGATAAGAATAAACCATATTGTGGAGGGACTTACCGAAATGAACCTCAAGGAACAGATGGCCAATATGTCTTATCTTGAGTCTGCTCAAATGCACCTAATGATGGCTGAAATTTCGATAAATATGTTTTACTGTACGATTTCCCCGTCTGTGCCTTATCTCTAGCTTATTTGAAGAGCAAGGGAGTCGACGTGACAAATCATCCAATCAACAAGGAAATGGTACGCATTATCCGTTGTTTTCGTTATTCCTAGAAACGCCTGGAAGAATACAAAAAGAAGATGAACGAACTACTAAATGGAAAGGGTAGGCAACAGTTTTGAAATCGAAACTAGAAAAACCCGCAATGCGTGTTGATACGGAAGCAGCCTCCCGAATTATTAAGCACAGCCTTAGTCAGCAGTAGTTATTATTTTTGTATTGTGACTTTTTTGTTTTACAGCTGTGACTTTGGAATTGAAAGGAAATAAATCCCTGAGAAAGGGATCGTGATTGCTTCGTTTCAAACTGTCTGTCAGAAACCGAAGCTATGATTCTGATAGTGGCAGCTGGGATAGGCGGAGGTATCCTGCTCGTGGTTCTAATTGCAACCATCGTCATTGCCATACGAAGCCGAGTTTATGTCAGATCAGAGATTCCATTGTAGGGAGTGAAGTGGGTCGACAGCATTGGAGTGAACTTTCTCACATCAAAAAAGAATGGATCCATCTCAATCGTTCAGGATATCATTACTCTTGAAAACAAAGTGACTTACGAATCATTCGTCAAGACGTGGTCCGCGATGTTGAATATCTCGTCGATTTGCACGTAGACTCGTCAACTATCCTATTTTCGTCTGCGCAATCAAAAAACGGCGCTATTTATGGAGTTACTTGTATTGCTTCTCATATCCTCACATTAAAGTGATGAAACAACGACTTTTGACATTTCGAATCATGTCTTTTGTGTTGATGAACCGATGACTATGGAAGATATATCTCAATACTGCCGTGAGCAGACCCTCGTACGATATTTATCTTGTGATCATGCAGGAAGCCTTACCTTTAAGTCTTCCTCTGTGGCGAGTCATCATTTTTTCAAATCTTTGTGACAATCCGCTAGGATCGTCTGCGATACTGTTCCGATACCACCGATGTCTCACAGATGAGATATCACTGATGCGGATCATGTTGACAGAATTGCAAAACAATCCAGAACTTGTTGACACGGATATTCTGATTCGGTCGTCTCAGAGTTCCTCCGAAAGTATCGACAGGGTGGAGGAAACACTGCGAACGGAGACTGTCAATGACACTCCGCTGATTCTCGTGTCGACAGAGCAGGAGATAGCAATGAATCCATCTGTGTTCTCCCAAAAACCTCATCGACATTGTGGATTGCAGACATCTAGAATGGCAAGTTACTGGAATCTCGTATGTACCAAGAAAGATTCGATCAGTCCACTACGCAGCAAGAGGGTGATTGATACTCCCAAAGAAAGATGGGTCGAGTACAAAGTGATGGACGTGGAGATAACTGACCTCTCTCATCTGAGCCATTATGACCTGACTATCAATGATGCAATTCTGGGAAGTTTGTACAACTCGTTGCACTCCTATTTTGCTCCACGTTTTCAACAAGCGAACACCAAGAAACTCCATGTAGGGGAGTGTATTGTATGACATCTAGAGCATGTTGTGGGTGAATCGTCGAGGAAATGATTTCATCTATACTCCTGTTAATGAGGGGGAAAAGTTGAATCTGAATAATCATGACAACACTGCTGTCATTCTTGAACTCCCCTTGTCTAGAGACAGTGCTTGGGATAGCATGATGTTTGTCCATCATCAGATGTGGCTGAAGAGCAACTGTGAAGAAACCACTGTTGTGCAGAAGTGGTTGCGCTTTTGGGGATGGTTGCCACGTTCATTTGGTGATCACTTCTTTGCATCTTTCATGTGTTCCCTAGCATATTACCTTACTCCTAGGAGAAGAGGAAGCTGCTCCATCACGATGATTCCTGGCCCAAAGGAACCAATCAAATTCACAGGGAATCCAATAACATCTATTGTGAATCTTACTTCTCCCATCGGAAATGAAGAAATCCATATATCAGTGATTTGCTACGTGAATAAAATCGCTGTATCGATCACTGCAGATGACTCCATCTGCACCCAAGAGGACCTTGCACAAATACTCTCTCTCTGTAATGATAATCTACAAGAAATTAGGAAACATATTGCTAGTTGGGATCTTTGATGTAACATACAAAAGTATAACGTTTTTGTGAATAATAATTTCACTTCCCTCTCTACTTCAGATGGTGGATGCAGCAAGAACTGCTTCTTGTGATGGAGGGAGAATGGCAGCGGCTCATATGCATTCCACATCTTACGATACTCACTTACCATTTTCTTCACCTCCTCCAGAATAATAGCCTTTACCTCAGCATGAGGAAGATCATAGGAAAAGTGAGACGGAACAAGTTGACTATAAATTTCATTCCATTCCTATCTATCAGGCGAAACTACAATAGAAACTGCAAAAATGCCCTTAATTGATCTTCGGTCTTCCTGTGACATTGCCTTATCGATGATCTTGGGTTCGAAACGAGTCTCTGCCAACTCAAGAAGTCGTGACCATCTAGAATCGATAGCAAATCTATCCACTACGAAATTGACAAGTATGTATTCAGTTCATTTTCATAAGCGCGACGCAGAATATTACGGACGTAATTACCCGCTTTAATCTGATTATTGTTGATCCCGTCCAAACTACCAGAAATCCAACTCTCAAACACAGTACATGTACACGTAATTCACTAAGAGATACAGATGAGCTTTCGGAAGATCATAGCATCCTTGAGTCGAGGTTAATAAGAATCCATATAAGGTCCTAATGACAGTGGCTATCATTCATTTCCAAAACAAACTCTACCCGTATACTTCTCAAAGCATGATATAGTGGTGTCTCGCTCTATTTCTGGGAACGAGCTCGAAAAGTGCTGAAGAACTAACGAACTCAGCTGCTCTGAATACACTGTAATCGAACGAAGATAGTTTCCGATCTAGCTGTCATTACAGACCCATGGAATCACAGTAAATGTGAGAGTACTCGTAGTGGCCTCATCGTTAATGACATCGTGATCTTGCTGAATCAGTTCGATCACGAGCTTCATCAGTTGCTCGCAATTACTTTTTACACTTTGGATTCTTGTTCTCCAGACATTCACAATACTGGCATCAGTTTGCTTCTATTTCTTATTCCTTGATCACAAGCTTACACTTAGTAATTCTTGATATCGCTGATCATCACTTTGAATATAGTTGATGAAAATAGCGCAGCTATTTACATTGCGGCAAATTGTATCAATGTACTGCGTCACATCCGTTTCCGGTTTGATTTCACTCGTTAGCAGGTGTTGAATATCTTCGAGAGCTTCGTTAAAACGATTCGTAAACTAGATTGAACAAAAAACAATAAACGAACTTGAGTAAGCGATCCCTTCATGATTATTGGGAAAATACTTGGCTCATTTTCGAACAATTCGTTCGTGAGAAGCAGCTCCATTTCAAAATAACGTAAAATGTTATGATACAAGTATGCTACGATTTCGATATTCGGTCTTTTTCTACGTTCGAACAGATGCCAAATACTCACATGAGCTTATTCTGCAACTGGTCTGCTGCACTGCGAAAAATACGATTTAAAAACATTGTCATAAAGGCGGAGCAATTGTTCAGGTATCCTCCTTTTTTGCATTTAGAGAGAGTATTGCAAATATCCTTCAAGAGTTGAAGAGTATCTGCAGAAAGCCCAAAATAGACCTCGAAGAGATGGACCTTGTTTGCACTGTCGATTTCACCCGACTCCTCGCTGACGTAGGTGATCTAAGGATTAAACGAGAGAGGAAAAACTACCGCATCATTCTTGAGATGTCTCTCTAGGACTTTGTTGCACTCCTCTAGGAGGCGGCTAATTACTTTGTCTTGCATCTCTGAAATCGCTGCACTCTCTCGTAAATCACGATGCGCTTTCAGAAAATCGTTGGCAGCACAGATATCTGCAAGTGCTTCTAAGTACCTATTTCATCATGGATCAATAATAATTAGCACGCTTTTGGATCCCGCAATAGACAGCCCTTCTCTATATACTTTCCATTCCGTGTAAGGGCTGTACAGTGCTTATTAATCTAGATGATCAAAATTTCATAATAGAATCCAACAATATCCAACTCCTTGCCATACTCAGTCATTCCATCAAGTGCGTACCGATACTGCAGAATATCGCTTTTCATGTTCTTCATGAGTATTTCTACACGGCCCAATTCACCTTCGACATTTTCCAGATTTGTATTCACTTCTTTCTGTATGATTTGGTTTTCATTTACGGTCTCCTTAAGATGAGCGACTTCTGAAGCAAATTGCTGTTGTTTTGGGTTCATTATTGCCCTTTTTGGTATATCCAATCTTGCAAAAATCGGGTAGATTTTTTGTAGTGTCCATGATATACTTATTTTCATCTGATCTCACTTGGAAATGGTGCGTCCAAATACTTACACTTGTGATTTGTAGAGTGATAATAAGAAACCACTGGAAATACTTGACCAAGCAAAACAGAATCGTTCGTGAAATCTAAGAGTGTGACAATGTAGAAATCACAGCTGCAAATATGATAGGATGGTTTCAACATCATTGGACAGAGTTGTCTTTGGATGAAAAGCAGCTGCTCGTAAATTTCGTCAGCGAAAACGAGAATGCATACTACTCTCTTGTAGATGCTCTCTCTGTTTGTGATCTCTATGATTGTACCGATCTTTGATGGGAGTATTACTTAGCCTTCTTGGTCCCACTTTATGATATATTAGATTCGGTTTTAGTGCATAAACTGAGTCTACCCTCGCTACACGGGGGTCTAGTCCTCTTTGGGAGTAAAGATACTGAGTCTCCGCTCAATCCTTGCATTCCTTTACCTCGAATAACACTGAATGGAAATGACATGTACTCTGTTTCTATACCTTGTAACTAGTGTTCACATTATGTCTTGGATTTCGTTCCCTACTCCTCATGAGTCATTCTTCAACTGTTCTCTCACCCTATTTACTGTCTCGATTGCTTCAACCAAACTGGTAATGAGACTTTTCTTTCCAGATACCCCAGATAGTAAATACAAACTCTCTTTTTGTGGAGATGAATTCAAGCTCCCGATAGAATTCCCACTTTCCTATTATCCACATCTCCTTACAATTTCGATTTCACCGTCATCTATCTCAGTTTTCCTGAACCAGCATCTCGTGTCTTCCATTGAATACTCCTCTTTCAAGTCTGGAGAGAAGCTTCTTGTAACACTTGGCGCTGGCTTCAGTGGAGACTGGAAACAAATATCTACACTGGATGAAACTCCATCCATCGTTGTTCATAACGCCTCTATTCTCTCAGGACCCCTTTCTGATGCTTATTTGTCTTCTCTGTACGGTTTAGTTTTGTCGTTTATTGTAGATGTATGTTAGGACCGTCTGCAAATGGTCGCAAATCCCCACGATTGATGGAGCCTTTCCGTCTTCTCAAAACCTGCACACCGGATCAGTGCGATGATACTCTTCTTTTGGAGTATTGCTCACTAGACTTGTCTGTGCTTAACAACGATGGGTGGGTCTGTGTATCGAATCAGATTCGTTCGACAAATTTCAGTTCGATTCTTAGCCAGAATCCTGGCTTCGGAGTCTCGTATATTCGTGCAAAGGGGCATTATCTTCAAAGAGAACCTGTTTTATTGTTGTATCTCTTGATTGAATGTTTTATTATAGGAGCGAAATAGAAATGAAACTTTTGTGTGACTTAACTTCCTGCAAGAGTGGAGCTCTGTTAAAGAAACTTGTTGAAATCATTGCACGAGTTTTATTATTTGATAATGCGTTCATCTTGGTACTTATGAAAGGAGACTGGATTCGGTTACTTGATACATGTCTGCAGCATCTTTCAATAGACTGCTTTCATTCTTCGTTGGCAGATTCCTTACTATGTCTTTGGAGATCATTGAAAGGAACTGACTATTCGAGCCATCTGACTACTCTCCGTTCTTATTTGCAAAGTGTGCTCTTTAACAGTTCACTTTTTCAGAATTTCGATTCCGCAGTTGCTTTGCGCATCCACGATGCTATTTTGCCTGACTCCAGAATTCTTATCGATTCTGTCTCTTTCGATGACTACATATTATGTGTTGTATCAACTCGCATTGTTGCCGAGCCTAGTGTGGAACTACTACTGCAGAAGTACTTCTATTGTACACAGTCGTTGTCATCTCTTTATCGCGGATTTTCTCTTTCTATGGTCTTGGACGAGTCTTTATGTCTTGTCATGTACGAATAATATAACTAGTTTACCCTAGGCCCTTTTTAAATCTCATTCTAGCACACCTGCAAAACATGGGAATTTCGTTAGAGGATCTTTCGAAAGAATTGGTGAACAATGGAATTAAAGAAATCTGTTGTCACCTCATACAGACCTGCTCTGTGAAGCAATTGATCAAACTCCTTCCATTTGTTCTCTTTTCTCTTCATTTGATCTTTATTCACACCTCGAGCTTCTTGGAAAATGAAACTTCTATTTTGGATTTTCTGTATGAAACAGTGATTGAGAAAAATCTCGCATCTCTTTCCCCGATCTCAGAGGATCTCCAATTGTGTCTGGATATCCTGTTTCATTGGATGCATGGCGTCTCTGTACGATCACAAATTCCATTAGGCATTCCGATATCACAGGTGAGCACAATCCCACTCTTTTGCTGGAGTGTGCGATGGGGAATGAACGTGGAGATGGGAAAAAAGCTGATCGAAGAGTTGAAAGAGACGATTCAATCTTCTAGTAATAGTGGCGAACTGTGCCACAAGTTGGTTCAGAAGCAAAGTGTTTTGAAAGAATTGCTGCTTCTTCGTCAAGTGGTCAACACAGACTCGATTCTAATTACTCTTTTTCTGAATGATTTTTCATACGAGTCATTTGCTTCGAATCTGCCATACATCGTCACACTTGTTATGACCTTTTTCAAAAAAGAAGGCCTTTCATTGCTTGGATCTCTCTGTTCTGTGATTATGACGTCCTTATTAAACAAGCAATCTCCTTGGACCACCTTGGAAATGTCAAATCTAAAGGTTGTCCTTTCAGTGGTTGAAGAGGTTGGAATTGCTCCTCACGATCAAATCGATTACTATTATACTTTAATGGATACGTTTGCTGAACCAAGAGACTCGGGTGCGATTTTCTCATTGTTTGACTATTCTGATTGTCCAGGTCTAAAGAATTCAAGTCATATCTATGAAAAGCATAAAGCAGAAGTGTTTTCAGCAGACTTGATCAAGAATCTTTCGGTAGGTACTGTAATTGTTCCATTTGTGAATTGGATTGCGGATCAACAAATTGATTATGATAATTATATCATCTTTGATGATCTGGTTATTGTCCTTTTCCGGATCCTCTACTCTTCAATTGACTTATCAGAATCCTCTGATTATTCAATAGAGCTAGTGGTTGAATCAATTCATCATATCTTGAAAGCGCTAAGTAGCGATATCACTCGCTATTGCTATGTGTTCTTTTCTTATCTGCTGACCTTATGCGAGTGCCTTGCTGCCAATCCAGAATCATCTTTTTTGAAGAATGAAACTGTAGAAATGCTTATGATTTATTCTCGCAATAACTCATTACCGAAGATTATCACTCTTCCCATGAGCGTTAGTTTGTTCAATCCTGTCTTAGCTGTAGAATCTAGCGTCTTTATCACCTGACGTCATCATCTCAAGTATCTCTTCGCAATTGGGTGGATCTGTTATGCTTCAATTTATTCAGTTTCTTTATGATATTGTCCAGAATCGAGCTATCGGACTTTTTATCTGCAAGCACACTTCTGACTGTTTCCAGCGAGCAGAATTATATCCAAATCCCACTGTAGTAGAGTTATTTTCTCAGTATCTGAAGCAGTGCGAAGCAGATCTGAAAAGAAGGAAAGAAGAGTATGACTTAGGTATTGAAACCAAGCATAAACAGGAACTAGCAATGATTGAGCAGTCGCGTCTGGGATGGAACTATCTTCGTCTGAGACTACTGGATATTTTGCAGAGTGGCTCGGTCTCTTATTTGGAAAAATGTACTTACTATGTAATGGACCCACACATCGGAAAAGATGGAGTTCGTCACAAAATGATGAAAATGATTCCTCCATTTGCTCCGTATATTACCTCTGAAGATAATCATAGTCAAATGGAGGTTGAGACTGATTTACACGCCTCCACTCATCTTGTGAGTCTCTTGATGAGTCAGAGAAAGCCTTCAGCTCAGTAAGAGATGGTAACTCGGCTTAGCTGTAGAGAAGTTGTAACGGAAGAGTCGACGAAGAAGTCATCTGTTCTTCAGGTTCAGTCTCTTCGCGTTTCCGCATATGATTCGAAATGGGGAACTCTGACCATTGATGATGACTCGATATTATTTAGAGTTAGTAGTGAGCAGCATGTCGATGGATTTACTGTCATCACTTCTGAAACTCCTCTTCAATCATTCCCACAGATATTCTCGCTTCGTTTCCCTCAGTGTACTGCTCTTTACAAACGCAATTATTGCTGCCAACAAAGCGCACTAGAACTGTACTTCCACAACGGAGGTTATTCGGATTCCTTGTATCTCTTCTTTACTGAGCGAAAGATTCGAGATTCTGTGTATCGGAAAATCGCTTCGAGGCTTCCAGATACAGCCATCATTCAGAAGCTGGGCGAATCTAACATCGATTTGATGAAGCGACTGAAACTCGATTTGCAGTGGCAACGCGGAGAGATATCAAACTTCGATTACCTAATGCGTCTGAATCTCATTGCAGGACGGTCTATTCAGGATATCACGCAGTATCCGGTATTCCCCTGGGTTTTGAAGCGTTGCGGAGTGTCAGTTGACCTAAAGTGAATACAGGTAGTTAATTTGAGTTGTAGAGACAAGTGGAATTACCGTGACTTAACGCTTCCAATGGGAGCTCAAACTGTCTCTCGTCTTCAACGATATATCGACCAATACGAAATGATGGCCGAGCTTTCGCCGGAGAATTTCACTCGAAGTCGGTCGGTTACTCTCGATGGGATGGATGACCAAATTCCTCCCTATTTTTATGGTTCACATTACTCAACTCCTCTGGGTTGCGTGCTCTATTATCTCATTAGAAAAGAACCGTTCACAGAGCACCATGTTCTTCTGCAGGATGGTCATTTCGATGTACCTGATAGGTTGTTCTACTCTCTTCCGGTAACACTCTCTGCTTGCTTGGAAAACCCGCCTGATGTAAAGGAACTGATTCCCGAGTGGTATTTCGACACTACTTTTCTGTGCAATGATAACCATTTCACGTTCGGAAATACACAGGACGCCATAGTTGTGGATAATGTATTAATGAACGAGAATCCTTCATCATTCATCTCATCCAACCTACAAGCACTAGAGTCATCTATTGTGTCTTCGATGCTAAGTGACTGGATTGATCTGATCTTTGGGTGGAAACAACAGGGAAAAGCTGCAGCAACTTCCTATAATGTTTTCTTCTATCTTACATATCCTGATAACTGTGATGTAACGAATATCCAAGATAATGAAATGAAAACTGCTGTCCAAACCCAGGCAACTCATTTTGGCCAATGTCCTCAACTCCTCTTCTCCACATCACATATCAAGAAGCGACTGACTATGCAGATGTCGCGTCCTCTCCGAAGTGTATTACTTGAGACGCCAAGAGAGTCTATCTATGCTGAAATTCCTAGGAAATGGATGGGATCTCAGTGCTTCATTCGAGCCATTTCCGGTTGGGATTCTGTTGCATTGCAGTCTTGTGCAACGAATGTCCAGGCTATTCTAGGCGAGCCATTCAATGATCCAGAGAGGAAAACGGCATCACTCACTTGGCCAGCTGAGAGTGTCTATCCTTGGACGATCACTATCGATAATACCGACTATATCGAGATGACTATGATTCGAGTGGTTTTGGACAGAGAGGATTCCATAACCTACAACATTAAGAATCATTGCTATGAGATCGAGTATATGGCTGAAAATAGTCGCTGGACGTTGATAGAGAATGCTTCCGAACGGTCTATTCGTTATGATGATCATATTGTGTCCATTATCTCGATTCCTACTACAATCATTCGTGTCTGGAGAATCCGTATTCTTGATATTCCGTTTACTCATCAATTTGTTTCTCAGTTTGTGAAAACGCAGCCTGTATACACGAGTGGTGGACGGTCCCGGGATTCTGATACAATTTTGTCGAATTCATTTGCTATGCGTCCAGGTCCAATCGTTCGTCATCTTGACGTGATGGGAAGGCCTCTATTTCCTCATGTACCGCCAAAGCCAACGACTTTGACTGTTTTCTCAGAGTTCAATCCCGCTTTGTGTGCATTATGGTAGCTATTATTGTACTTATGAAACATAGGGGAGATTTGATTGCAACTGTGAATTTAAACAAGGCAACGATTCAGAGTGTGACCAAGCAGGACTATTCTCGTGCTGTTGTTCTTCCATATCGCCACCAAATCCAAGTCGTTCTATTGCACCCATCAAGGCCACTATTTTTTGTAAACAGTGGGATTAAAGGGTGTGTTGACTGCGTATCTCAAGACACTACTGTACGTACTCTTGTTCTCTCTGATTCAACAATCCGACTGTTGGCAGTTGACGATACTCTTTTGGTTGGGCTCTCGCAGTAGGATTCAAAATAACGGCTCACTCTCAGAAATAATGAAATCTCTTCGTTTGAAGTAGAGTATAGTCCTCTCCCGTCCCAAATTCAACTCATCGCTAAGGCCTGCCTTCCTTTGAGTGTATCAGTTAATCAGATCCGAATATCACGTGAAATGGACTGTTTGGTTTTATTTGGAACACCTGAAATGGGTGATCGCTCTTCAGTTCTAATTTATACATCATTACTCGCTCTAAGAGGAGTTATACATTGCTTCCCTATTGTTGATTGCTTCATTACTCGCTATGCAATTCTTTTGATAACACAGAGTTGCGTATACAAAGTGGATTTTGTAGGTAGAGTGGAGAGCCAGTTGCAGTTAGCAAAAGAGATGTACATTCTTGTGGGTATAGTGATTTGTAGAATTTGTGGAGACACAAAGGATTCAATTCTTGCGGTGGCTGATGCGGATGGAAATATCTTGTTGATCGATGCTATTTTAAATGCAGTGTTGACTAAGATACCCACCGGAAAGCAACTGCGTCGAGTATTCTTCTCAACGGATGCTACGAGTATGATTTGTGTATCAAATACTGGAGAAGTGTTATTTTATCCACTTAACAATTGCCTGAATCCAACATTGCCTGAAGGAACATCTACGTCTACTATCCAAAATGTTAAATCTAAGTTACTGAATTTGTTTACATGTAGTGTTTGTTACTAGAAGTATTCCAGATAGAGCACACGATTACATTGCAACTCTAGTTTCTTATATTCCACTTAGTGGGATACAGTACAATGAGTAATCGTTGTCAAGCCAATTCTGACTTTGTGACATTGTTGTAATACTATCGTAACAGAATATCCCTCTTAAGAGTGAAGTGATGATGAGAATAATACATTTGGAGAACAAGGAGTGAACAATACTAAAGAATTGCACACATGAAGATATGTTGATTGAAATACACACGATATCTAGGATCTTCTGAAGGAATGTGAAGATTCAGTTTGTGTAACTGATAATGTACACTGAATCCAAATGAACTATTAAAAAGACAAAATAATATGCTGATGTTCATTGATAATACCAGACACAGAGATTAAATGGCTTTACCAATTAATACTTAGAGAACACAAAAAGGTATGAATAAAAACATCGTATTAAAAAGTATAGTAAATCATTCTATCATTTTAAAACTGGATTTATTCCATCAGTTTTACATAATAACCATATTAGCAAGAACAGGAGAAACATCTATTCACTATTTAAAATCCATTCTATACTTTTGATTGATTTAGTTCGAACTGCTTCAAATGATCCCCCCAAGATAACTGTTTCTAGATTCGGAATATCTATTCAATATTCATTTACTCAATACTGTACTAGAAAGAGTTACTGAACAAGGAGAATGGAAACTATATCCTAGTGAAGTGATAGATGTTAGTTTAGGAAGATCTACATATCACTTCATTCATTCATAGACCTTTCATCACCAATGAACACGATGGATTACCATAACTTCCAGCAAGTGAATCACTACCAAGTACAAGAATCATTAATTTAGGAAGATCTACATCTTACACATGAATATGTGACAATACTTGATATCACAGTCGACAATGCATTACAAAATGACCAACCACCTAATGCAATAAAACATAAATTAGGAAGATCTATTCAGTCACATAGCAATATCAGTTCTACCCTTAACAATAAACGAAGAAGAACTGAAATTAAATGAATAATTTTGGATTTCTCCAATTTTGAGAGAATTCAAACTAGGAAGATTTTTCAATTCAAATCCACCTGCATACTCACGAAAACTAAATTCACCAATTTCAATTGATTCTAATTTATTGCAATTTAATATATGGAATATACTAGAATTGTTGGCCGGTGAATTACTAAAAAGACTATCATGCAGGTTATTTATAGTCTGAGTGAATGAATATTTTCCTATCTTCAATGATTTCAATTCATTCAATCCATTGATTTTGAACCTCTCTACTGCCTTAAAACAATCATCTCTGATATCAATTGATTTTAACTGTTTATAACGACTTAAATCCAATTCTTTCAACTCTTTCATTTTATTATAACGATTTGAAGAGATGACTAAATCTCTTACATTCATATTCAATTCAGTTATATGAATCTGATTGCTGATTGTTTCTTTAATACTCAAATCAACATGATTCTGAATTTGAACTGGATGTTTACATTTCTTGTGATACCATCCATCAATCAAATCAATTCCACT
>JZRM01000293.1:0-19407 GCA_000963415.1 Blastocystis sp. subtype 6 | reverse complement strand
GTTGTCCTTGTTTGTTGGAAGACTAGACGAGCAGCAGATGCAACAGCAATTAGAGGCGTTTGGATACAGCAAGGACCAGGTGGGTAGCGGATCTCTTGATCCTATCTAGATAAGAGATGCGATGCTGCACTGCAAGACGGTTGAAGAAGCGATCGTATACCTTCCTGTAGTAGTACGTTCTGAGGAAGTAGAATCATCGGTAGCCTGACCAAGCTCCCGATATCTACACTCCAGATGTCCCAGATGCATATGTAGTTAACAATTCAGATGACGAGGTGATTAATCTCGTTAGTGATGAATCCACTTCAGAAAATGATGATCCTCTATCGGAAAGTGATGTGTATGAATTCAGTACAATGTAAAATGAAGGAAAGGCAAGGAGAATATAGGCAGTGTTCATTTTCGCGGAGATACACTATTTACAAATCAGTATCGCTTGTCAATTCATGCAACGTATAGTATCATGCAATTGCATCGTTTGAATGATGAGCGATATGTCAGTTTCTATCGTCTCTTCAGTAAGAATATGAGTCTAAAGCATGACGATGACATTTCCCACATCATCCTCACATCTTTTGTCTGTACCATCCTTCGCTCCAGCTAACTCCTAGATTGGGGTGACATCATCGAGTCTCTGATGGAAAAGCATCCAGATTCTGAGATTACATTCTCCAGACATGTCGATCCGACGATCACCGATCGCGAACCTATACTCTTTAACGATGGTAAACTGCTAATCGTGTCTCCGTCTTTCCATGGGAAACTTCAGATGGGATGCTTTCATGCAAAGCTACTCCTTATTCGTTTCTCGGACCGATTGCGAGTTGTGATTTCGTCGGCAAATCTTACGGAGGAGGATTGGTCGCTCTGGTCACAATGTGTTTGGATGCAAGTATGTTTGATCAATAAACTTCACGATAGGACTTTTTCAACGCTCCCGAAGGAGAGAAACGTGTTGCAGCGAAAAAACTGGATATGGAATTTCGCACGCAATTGATTCAGTTTTTACGAAAATGTTCGATTCCTGAAGAGCGGATCTTTAACCTGCTTCGAAATGTATTCTTTTCGAATGTCCGTGTGCAATTGGTTACTTCGGTTCCCGAAACAGTTCGCGGGAACCGAATAAATGACTACGGACACATGCGGCTTCGCGCAATACTGAAGGGATTGTATGACTACTATGACCTCGTTGCTCCTGTAAAAACGTATCCACCGGTGCTGAGCCAGTGCACTTCGATCGGAAATCCCAACAAAAACTGGATTTCGTCGCTTCTTCAGTCTTGCCACGGAAATAGACCCTTGCCGAAGGATATAAACATCAGCGACGCGATGCACGTTGTTTATCCAACAAGTGCGTATGTCAGGAATTCGATCGTTGGAACTGATATGGCGGGATCTCTCATCTTCTCCCGAAAAGTATATAAGTCAAAGTCTTTTCTCCGAGAAATGCTGAAGCGGTACCGAGACGCTCCTGGGCGAGAAACCACTCTGGCTCATTCGAAATACTGTAGCGCTGCTTTTCCTTTGAAACGTAGTAATGAATGTACCCATGAAGAACTCTCCACGGCTGCCGTGGATTTATGCAGGGAGCCATAACTGCACTCGAAGTGCCTGGGGACAGTTGGAGAAACAAGAAAGTCAGTTCACGATGTATAATTACGAGTGCGGAGTTGTTCTCCTCCCGAAGAATTACGTGGACTATGTAAACGGGGATTTGAATGTTAAGGACCACGCAAAGAGGGCAGAAGACGATGTCTGTAATCCTGTTGATTTGACTTTTGCAATTCCCTGTTTACCCTATCGAAAAGATGATATTCCATTTCTTGCTGATTTTCTTGTTTGTTTTATTCATATAGGTAGACTGAGGAGAAAGTGCAGAGCATGGATGCCCGAGTGGTCCAAGGGGTTACGTTAAGGCCGTAATGTGTTCGCACGCGAGGGTTCGAGTCCCTCTTCATGCAATTTTTTCAACAAACACTTCATTTTAGATAGTTGATCACTACCTTACTCCCCTTGCGAATGACTTTGATATCGCGAGGAACAAAAGATAACATGTTCCTTACCTCCTCATTCTTCTCCAAGGTTGAGAGGAGCGTGCGATCCTCCATACTCTCGTGCTTAAAAGAACCTAAATTGAACGTTTTCCGCATCTTTCCATTCACCTGAATAATCACAGTGGTGCTGGTTGATTCCAGCACTTCTGGCCATCGCTGGCGGGCAAATACCTCATTTCTGCTGATGCACTTCCCCTGGATAAGGCTGTTCCAGCAGCTCTCGGACTTCAGCGGGGCAAAAGGAGCCATAAACAGTATGACACGCTTCACATAGTCGAGGTAACTCTTACTGTAGCATCCCTGGAGCAGATCGTTCATCATGATGTTCACTCCAGAAAGAACGTTGTGGAAGTCAAAGTGATCCATGTCGTGCAGGATTTTATTGTGCTGCAAATTCAGCTTGTTCGTATCCAACTTCTTCCCCGAAGGGTTCGCTCCCTCCAAGCAAATTTGACAGACACGCTCCAGCTTTCTGATCATATCTGCAGCAGGGTTCATGATCTTGCTGTTGTACATGAAAGCGTTCGCTGGAGGGCACTGCATCAGCATCCCCACACGAACAGCATCGCTGCCATACTGGTTCACAACCTCCACCGGATCGACTCCATTGTACTTGCTTTTGCTCATCTTCATGTACCTCATCTCCACAGAATGATGAGTGTCCTTCGTCCTCCATCCCTTGCCCTCTCTTTCCACGTTTTCAGGATGCACGTAGGCTCCTGTCGTCCCATCGATAAACGTGCTTCCTAGCACCATTCCTTGTGTGATGAGATGATCGAACGGCTCCGGACATGGAGCTAATCCCTGCTCGTAGAGGAAGCGAGCGATGAAGCGAGCAAAGAGCAGATGCATAATAGAGTGTTCTGAACCTCCCACATAGCTATTGACAAGAGAACCAAAGTACCTACTAGTTAACGACAGGAAACTGCTGCATCTTCGATGAATCACAGAACGCAGAAGGGTTTTTCGAATCGAGATATCGATAGAAATACCAGGAAGAATCCATGAACGTGTCCAGTGTGTCGCAGTCACGATGAGCATGTGCACTGCCACAGTAGGGGCAAGAAATATCTCTCCACTCCGTGTACCCTAGAGAAGACACCTCGATGATCCATACGCTCCAACGGAGAGACGGCATCTGCACCCCGCATTTTGGCGACATCCATACCATACATGGCTGGTAGACGGACAGGAAGGTCACTCTCCGGTACAGGAACGATTCCACAGTGTGGACAGTGAATCGCAGGCACAGGAGCACCCCAGTACCGTTGCCGACTGACTAACCAGTCACGCAAACGATACTTTGTAGTGCCATTGCCCCAACCTTCTCGCTGTGCCCGGAGGAGGAGTCGACGTGTCGCTTCGGAGACAGAGAGACCGTCCAAATCACCGCTATTGCACAAAAGAGGAGAAGGGGAATCAGTTAGGACTTGGACTGCTGGGAGATGGAAGAGTGAAGCAAAAGATGCATCGCGTGCATCATGCGTGGGAACTCCCATAATGGCACCTTCACCATAGTCAGAAAGAACATAGTTAGTAACATATACAGCTAATGGCTTATGGGTCAATGGATGAGTGGCTTGTATCGGAAGTTTATATCCATCAACCTGAGTTTGTCCCACTTTGAACGATGATTTACCCACACGGTTCAACTGGATATCAGGAACGATCAAAAACGAACGAACTGACGCAAGGATGGATCAGAAGCAGCAAAGTGCAGAGTGATGGGATGGGTGGCTGAAAGACCAATAAACGAAACACCATACAGAGTCTCAGGGTGAGTCGTGAAAACCTTAATCTTATCGGTTCCAGCAGCGGATGTTGTCAGTAGAAAAGAAAACTCTGCACCTGTTGATTTTCCGATCCATTTCCTCTGTGCTGTTTTCACAATAGAAGGCCAGTTTGGTAACTAGGATGAAGCACAGCCGCAAACCTCACATCATCAAGTCCTTTGAGAAGTGATTCGCTCATCTTTGTAGTCAATACATACCACTGAGTCAGAGAACGCTTCTCCACCAAAGCTCCACTTCGCCAAGAACGTCCTTCCTCATCAACCTGCTCATTTGCAAGAACCGTGTGGTCCACCGGATCCCAGTTTACAAGTCCATTACGACGAGTGACGAAGCCCTTTTCCCACAACTTGAGAAACAGCCATTGTGTCCACTTGTAGTAGTCTGGACTGCTCGTACTACGGTGAAATTGATACAACAGCAAAACTTGACTTCTCGATCCCAGTCAAATCGATAATTCAGTCCAGCAATCTGCTTGCGCATTTCCGCAATATTTTTCACTGTCCACTCTTCTGGAGGAATATTCCTCTCAATTGCTGCATTCTCGGCGGGTAATCCAAATGCATCCCACCCCATAGGATGAATTACCTACCAGTAAGTCGCTGCAACTGCTATACATTGTATCCGCACATTGCCTTATAGCGAGTGATACAATCAGAAATAGAAAAACTATCAAATGATACGGCAAACAACAAACAAACACTCGGACATGTCCCATGTGTATCTTTCCCGATGGATAGGGAAACATCGGCAATACATAAAGATTCTTGGACTCTTCAGATACATTTGATACTCCCCTCACGCAGATAACGGCATTGATGCGCTTACAGTGTTCCACTTTTGTTAAAAATGCTCTCAGCATACTGAAACAAAACAGGAAGTGAGAAACCGAGAGAAAATCGCACCAAGAATCAATCCAATAATACGTCAATTAAGTGGAAATACGAAAAATGAAGAAAGATCTTGAAACCTTATCGAATACCTTAGTATATAGAGATACCTATTCGGTAGAGACAATAGCAGAGTATTAGGTAGCATCCTATTCACTATCTTCCAATTACACTGGATCTCAACCTGATATTCCTGTTATTTCTTGCTACACTTTGAATAGATCTATTTCACACCACTCCCGTTTGGAGATACCGAAGCTTCCAAATTGTTTCCTTCCTCTAATGAAGCAATTCCAGTGAAATAGAAGTTGGTTTACGGAGATTCTATGCTACTTCCATAGAAGGGAGTTTCATTCCTATATATTCTGAAGAATAGTCATTGATATTACGTTTTAGTATGGATTTTGTTAATGATATCCGCGATGCGACGTTGGATGCAGCGAGTGCGATCGGATTTGCTGCAAAAGAAATGGGTGAACAATTATCTGCATATGCTGAAGAACTCGGAGGCCAAATGCATATCATAGGTAGCACAGTCGGCCATGGTTTGTCGCTGGCAGCTGGAGACTTGGGGAACTCTGCTTCAAAAGTTGCTGGAAACATTGGTCGTAGTGTATCGACAATTCTCGCAAAGGCATTTAATGATTTTGTAAGACTCGTTGCTGCGTGTGAAACTCATGAAGTATGCTTCCTTTTGTTATTTGGTCATCCGTAGGAAGAGGACATTGTGATTCAGGCAGAGTTGTCTAACCTCAAGAAGAAATTTAGAGAGAAAGATCTGAGAGGAGTAGGATTGTGTCTCTTGGTTTACTGCAGAATGATCTTCGTGAAACTTTGATCCGCATGGTATACTGTGAGATGCTTGGATACGAAGCTCCGTTTGGTTATTTAAAGGCGATTGAATTGTGTTCAGATCCAAACATTATCAACAAGAAGGCCGGCTATATTACCGCTGCGTTGTGCATCCCTCCTGAGCACGAGTTTCGTTTCATGATCGTCAATCGTCTCCAAATGGTTTAGCTTGCTCCGTCCCTTCAATTGTAGGATCTGCAGAGCAAGAACTATCTTGAGGTCGCTACAGCTCTGATTGCCACAAGTCAGTTGCTAACTGTGGACATGATTCCAGCGTTGGTGCATTTAGTTTATCAGGCTCTCCAGCACAAGGAGTGAGCGCCACGTCGATAAGTCATTTGTAGAGCCACTGTTGTCTGCAAAGCGATCATGCTTCTTCAGCGCTTCTATCAGCTGGATCCTAGTAGTGTGACAGATATGGCTGACGAGCTCCGCCGCCTCCTGAAGTCTTATAATGTAACCATTCTCTTCTCCTGCATCTCCGTTCTTCACGACTTCATCCTAGCGGATCCTAGCTCCTTCCGTGACCTTGTTCCCTTCTTCAGCGAGATGCTGATGAAGATCGTTACTGGGAAGTTCGACTCTGCCTACGATTTTGACTCACTTCCTGCGCCGTGGGTTCAGATGAAGGTGATTCGTGTAGGACCGGTGCTCTCTTCCCAACTAGATTCTTGGCGCTCTTGGAGAGAACGATCAAGCGGCTTCCGAGGCAATGTATGTAGCGATCGCAAATGCTATGCGTCGTGCTGATCGTGTCTTCCCTCATCATCTCTCGTGCGCAATTTCGGCTGATTGCGTGCATGCAATTATCCATCTGTATCCCAACGAGGATCTGCTGGAAGAAGCAGCATCTGTGATCGACCGAATGGTGAATAGTCGTGATCCCAATTTGAAGTACCTGGGACTGGATTGTATGGCTGACATGATTCAGGGCTACCCGCAGCATGTCGTGCGATTACAGATGGTTGTATTGAATGCGCTGGACAGCGAGGATATAACGATCCGGAATTCCGTGGGGAAATAACTGTCCAGTCATCTGTAGACACTCCAGATTCTCCATCGTATGTGTAACTCCCAGAACGTGGATATCATCATCAAACGGTTCTTGCTTGCTCTTAGTACTACGTACGATCATTTCCAACGCCAGCAGCTTGTGGATAAGATTTGCGATCTTGCTGAGAGGTATCTTGCTTGGCTGTGTTCTCTCTAGATTTGCTCCAGAACCTTCCTGGTATATCAACACGATGACACAAGTATTTGCTTTTGGCGGCCGGCAAGTCAAACCCTCGATGGAAGCGAATCTAATCCGTCTTCTTTCGGATAGTCAGGGCGATCCCTCGGTTGACCGTCAGTTGCGTTGTCTTGCAGTTAGCCAGCTGTATCCTCTCGTGCTTGATCCTCTGGCTCCAGAAAACCTTATCCGTGTAGCAACTTGGATTTTCGGAGAATATGGTTATTTATCGAGCGATCCTTCATTGGGTCAGTTAGTCGAAGTGATGGGAGACATTTGGCACCGTCCAGCCTTGAGCGTTGAGACGAAATCCTACCTGATTACAGCGTTCATGAAAATCTCTGCGCAGACGCAGACAATTCCAAACATCGCATCGCTGATGGTGCGAGAATGTATGAAGAGTCATGACACTGAGCTGGTTCAGCAAGCTATGGAGTTCAGAGAGATGTGCAAAAGTGGTGCTACTGTGTTCCTGGCGGCTATTCCTGCGAAGCAGGAAAGCAAGCTTGTGGTTGATAAGGATCTTCACTTCCTTGATTCGTATGTGTTACAGGAGCGATTGGGAGGAGCAAAGGACTATGAGGCTCGAGATCTTAGTGATGATGAATCGGATAAGGATACTGGGTTGAAGACAGACGCCTATGAAGCTCCAGAGCCCAAGCATGGGCCAGTAGCGTCTACAGAAACAAAAGAAAATGGTAAGCGTCGTGACAGTGAGTTTATTGATTTCTCAACGATTACTGGTACTTTTGGATTCAAACCTGCAGCGCCTGCAGCATCGACAGCACCGACTGTCTCAGATCTCTTTGGTGGAATGGAATCAACAGAGGCAGAAAGGACGGAAGAATCAGCTGCAGAGCAAGGTGACGGGTTCAATCAGCCTACAGAAGAACCTGAGGAGGTTGATCCACGTGCACTTGAGGCTGCCGCTCTCTTTAGCGGACTTGCTCCCTCAAAACCTATAAAAACAAGAAAGGGATCTAATACAATTCCTCTCCAGCCTGCTAATCCGCTCTTTGCTGCTCCACAATCCACTGGATTCTTCAAACCTGCTTCTCCTGCAGCTACACCTGCTCCTGCTCCAGCTCCTGCTCCAGCTCCAGCTCCTGCACCTGTTTCCACTCCTGCAACTACAGACCTGTTTGCTGGAATGAATCCACCACAAGAAGAAGTGTTTGACATGATGGACTTTAGTGCACCTGTAGCCCCTACATTGCCAGTGATTGATATGATGCAGTGTAAGTTGAGTGCTACATACAAAGTCTTCACAAAAGATCCTGCGGGACCTCTAACACTACTGACACATGATTCCCATGTGCATCTGGCATATCAGTTCATTTATCGTGTAGGAAAGCGTTGAAGTGTTCATGAATAGGATGGTAGCTTGGTGATTTGCCTCTTCATGAAGAGTAATATGGCTCTGAAGAATGTGATTGTGACTTCTGCACATACTGAGGGATTGAACATGAAGTTTGTTACTGAGCCAAAGGGCAACACACAAGGAACAAAGCTATCATGGGAGGCCATTGCTGCAGAGGAGCAAGTGACAATACTGGGAAATGTGAACTTCTCAAAACCAACGCCTTCCTCCTCGTTAGTTTTCTCAGGACAAGTCGTCTACCATTTGGAATCATCAGATGACGAGAAGACTCTCGATTTCGAAATCCCGTTCAACTTTGTGGAGATGATCCGAGGAACACCCATGAGCAGTTCAGAGTACTTTGCTCTGTGGAAATCGAGCAAGGCAGACAGAAGAGTGGAGGTCAAAACAACTCTCCGAAATACGCGTTTGTTCGCTGAAAAGGCAAATCGTCTGTTCCACGTTGCTCTGATTGATGTAAACGACGAAGGTAGGAAGAATGGAGAGGGAGTCATGCTTAGCACACACATCCTTGCTAGCTGGAAAGATAGCTGGCACACCTTCGACATGTCTAATGGAAGTAAACATGACCTCAACAGGATGTACGATCTTCTACAAGACCTCCTCTTCTGTTCTTTGCAGACTACTAGCTGATGCATCAAAGTTGTTTGAGGATTATCGTTTTTGTGGTACACACAATCTAGTCGTTTGATTAGAATCGAAGAAGACCTGCGGATGATGACAAACTTAAAAACTAATGTGTATAAATATGTCCAGTCACCCACCTTATGCCATATGTTCATACCAGTGACCATTCAATATCAAACATATGCTGAACTCCATGATCAAAAGGTGGCAGTAGGAGAGAAGCATATTAAATAATCACAAATGAGATAAAGCCAGTACCACAATAGAAGACTACCCTGAAATCCTTAGAATTGTTCATTTCAGTGTGATGGTTCCTCCATCGAAGAAACGGAAAGTTCAGAGCTCATCTCCAAGCGGAGTTCCGTTGAGCTCGGTACTGGAATGGTTTGATACCACACTGAAACCCGATACAATTCTCTGTCGAGAAAAGGAATACGAAGTATATGGTTATGTCAGCGAAATGATAAAATAGGTAATAAAGTCATTTCTTGATAATTGTCTCAAAAACCAAAGGGGAGGATCATATTATATATGTGGTTCGCCAGGAATCGGGAAGTCGTTACTAGTATTCAATATATTGAATGAAGTTAAGCAGCGATTAGGTGTACGTTTGTTTTAACTGTGTGAATCTCTAGAGAGGAATAAGAGTAGCTTGTGTGAATGCAATGACATTACAAAAGAATCAGAATATCTACTCTGTGCTAGCTGAACTCATTCTTAACAAAAAGCAATCATGGGAGAAGGCGAAGCAATCTCTTGAATCTGCTTTACTCTCGAAAGGAGTTCAAAAGGGAACTCGAAAGCAGACTCCTCTGTAGAAGTTTATCCTTGCGTCATCAGTGAATAGAATCGTATGTATTGATGAAATCGATCGTCTTTTAACGAAAGAACGTACCATCGTGTATGATCTCTTTGAGTGGCCATATCTCTGTCCGAACGTACTGGTCGTTGTTGGGATAGCGAACAGCGTCGACCTTGTTGACCGTGCTCTGCCGCTCCTGCTGATTCGTGGCGAGAAGCCCGATACGCTGGTGTTTCCCTCCTACTCGGAGACGGATCTTCGGAGCATCGTGACGCAGCGAATCCAGCTGTGCAACCAAGCGCTGGGCACCCACCTGGTTCTCTTCCAGGACTCGGCGATCCAGCTGTGCGCGAAGAAGGTGGCCGAAATGGGCGACGCGAGGCGACTGCTGGACGTGTGCAAGACGGCGCTTCAGACCGTGTACTCGGAGGGCCTCGGTAGGTCGTGGGGAGCGGCTCAGAGGTAGTGACGAACGAGAAGACCGTGCAGATCTCCGCGATGTCCAGGACGCTCTTCCAGTTCTTCCGCAGCGACCAGTCGGCGCAGGTCGAGGCGCTCCCTCGACTCGCCCAGGTCCTCCTGGCGTGTCTCTGCAGCCTGATGAGGGCGCTGGAGGAGCAGGGCAAGTCCAGGGCGAGGCTGAGCGCAGTGACGCCCAGCAGACTGAGGGAGATGTACCTCCAGGTGCACAGGAACATCGTCGGGGGAACTCGCCCAAACGCGACCGAGTTCAACGTGCTGCTCGATCAGCTGGTGAACAACGGGATCTGCAAGGTCGTGGACTCGAAGCGGCTGCGACCCATGGATCGACCTGTAGGGGATTTGCTAGGGATGAAGTGTAGATCATGATGATCAGTGCGCTGAACGATCTGGAAGAGGAATTGGGGAGGGATGCTGATTTGGAGAAGGTACTTAAAAAGGGAGCTGTAGGGTTGTAGCAGTGTACTGACTGCTAGGATTTTAGGAAATAAACAGAGTTGTGCAATGCATTTGTTTGTTGAAAATGGGAGTTTCATTATTCATTTTGAAAATGAATACTGTGGATACATCGAAAGTTGTTGCTGTTGAAAATGAATCAATAACTGCAATCTGTATAATAGATGAGTCAAGGATTTCCTATGCTACTGAGAGTGGCAAGATTCGTGTACTATTCCAGTTAAATGTGAACTCTCTAGATTTACAACAGTCACTCAGGTACTCAGAGTGAGATAGGAAGGCATCATAGTAAAGTGAACCATCTTGCTCTATATGAAGGAAGAATTGTGTCTTGCAGCGATTATGGGACTATCAAGGCAGACTAGTCTTATTTTTCTGACAATAAGGTTTGGGACATTGAGAAAGCAGGGTTAGAACTACGTATTCCCTCAAGGGGATCAAATGGCCCAATTAAGGATTTTGCGATTGACAGGGGTTATATCTATTTTGCTTGCTACACTCGTAAAGCTTCACCAATTTATGTAAGCCCAGTATGTGATTGGAAACTAGATATATAATCTAAAAACTGGGAAACGAGTAACAGCAAGTCAAGTCAAACGAAAGAAAGTGACTTCAATTGATGTGATCAATTCACGTGAGTCCTATATTGTTGTTGGCAGTGCTTGCGGGATCGAAGTTAGTACTATGGTGCACTGTTATGTAGATGCTGAGAATGAACCTGAGTGGGATGCATGACATTTTGCACCAGACGAAAGGAATGAAGTGTGTGTGTATAGCCAACAATCCGTCCAACAACAGATTCGTTAGCATCATGAAAAGACATAAGACTGTGTGTGTCGCAGAGTTTGCGTCGGAAGACACATATGCATTAGTTGTTCACACGATTGGCTCAAAGCGAAAGCAAGTGACTGTGGTGGGTGCAGCCACAAATGAGGATCGGTGGTACATTCTTACCACACTTGGAGTCATAGTAAGAGCTTTCTCCTACTGTAAACATAGATCTATTCCAGTGATAATGATGAAAAGCGACTATTACCTTCGAATAGTGTAGGACTCTGTAACTGCATCGCTGCATACCAGAACAATATCGTTATTGGAAGTGATAGAGGAGAAATAGAAATGTGTAGAATGAAAACAGTGATTGAAGAGAATCCTGGGTTCGATGTAGAAGAAGGTGATACTGTTAGTATGTAGAATGGTATTGTTTGTAGTAAACACTCATATACAATATCAAAACCACTGAGTATTTCTTTTAGATGGAATAGACTTTCAATATGGGGACGAATGTCATCGAATCTAACAAAGGATAGCAGTACTGTAGAGAGATTATACAACTAGACTTGAGGACGACTCTCTTTGATACTTCATGGTCAGATTTATCGTTAAACCAGCTGATGATAGGAATTCCATTTTCGAGATGATAACCAAAACAACTAATATAATTATCCACAATAACAGTTTTAGACTATGTAGAACTAGACTACAATTCATTACGAGATCACGATTCAGGGCATTCAAATCTTTCACATAATTGCCATCAATATAGAGACAATGTTCGCGATACAAACGATGGTCAATAAGGTGCTGCTCTGAGTCGATAATATTCAGCAACCGATCAGCATAACACCGTTGCGATGCAGTATAAATGATGATCTCATAAAACGGAGCCACTCGTTTTAACAGGTAAAACAGAAAGGGGCGTACATTTGCATAAATGACAAAACGCTGTCCTTCATACTTGATCTATGAGTTAGTAAGATAATGAGGAGCTACTGAAAATGCCAGATCAGCAGATGGATCATGCTCCATAGAGCAATGAACAAGAGTTTCATCAAGGTCAAGAACAAGTGTATACTTGGGAGCATGCGAAGATTTAGGAGGAAGAAGAACTCGCTCACGGATTTCTTTTGGAAGAGTATGGTAAGGAGGAAGATTTTTGATAATAATAACGCTACAGTATCATCATTCAGAGGTTGCTACGGATTGAGATTACTTTCACAATCACCGTCATCCTGTGTCTCGGGAACAGATGTAATCGGACTTGTATCTTCTTCTGCAGTCACGATAGGAAGATCGCTCTCTTCATTGTGTGAAGTCACTAACTCAGAGGTCTTTTTGTCTTCAATCGCAGCATCGATAATGGGTGTTTCGCTGAATTCATCCGACTTTATGCTCATATCAGTGAAAGAACCAAAAGGAACTATTTTCAGGATATTGCCGAATAATAGTGGATGCACTGTCAATACTGCTATTGCGGATTGAGGCCTCTGGCACTCTTGATGATATACTGTTGCGTAGAGCTAAGCATGAACCAAAACGCCTACTCTGACATGGATTAACATGGAGATTTGGTGTAAAAATCTCTTCTTCCGTCTTTGTATGCCTGATCATTGATGATCGCAAACTATTCGCCAAACTTGAAGATGGTGTTGAATTGGGGCGTCTATTTTTACGGCTAGCAAGATAAGAGATAGCAACGCTATTCCTACAAGGCAACCTGGACTTTAGGAGTGCCATCCGAAATACTGGAACTGTTAGCACTTGCTACAGAAAATAGTGAATATATCATGCTACTTTGTTTTTCTTCTTCGGAATCCATGCAATTGCTGTAAACAAATGCAATATGAAGCTCTCTCGAACGTGATTGGTAAAAAACAAATTGTAAAATAACTAGTATAATATATTAAACTTCCAGTGCATGATGAGCAAGTGCTTCTGCAACCAAGTCAAAAACGCTGAATCTCTTCACTGGTGCCTTAAACACCTTTCCGATTAAAACAGCTCTATCACAGCAAGGTGTCAGATCCTCTTCTATCGTATTCGAAATGATGACATCACCCAGAAGAGTTTTGTCCTGGATTTGTCCTGTGCTTATCTGAGCATCACTCCAATATACAAATCAAACCTGCACAAGCTTATAGAGCATATCATAAGCAATTTCTTGGGAGACAATGCTATCGTGCTTATACGCAGGATGGTTCATCACAAAGTTCCTCATCCATGCAGCTCCGGTTAGAATTTCTCCGCTAGCACGTTTGTTGATAAAGTCAAGATAGATATCCACTGTTTTGCGAGTCGACGGAGAACAATTGATCACCTCTAAGTAACTGCGAATCAGTGGAATGAAGCCGGGGAAGTGTTCCTATTCATTACTTGATTCCATCACTCCCACATTTCCATTCAGAATTTCTAGGATAGAATACTCGCCAAACTGGTTGTCACAATCACAAGAAGTACAATGGAACACCGCTCCATGGCCCACACTTGGCACACTACAGTTAGTAAACCAAAATTTCTGCTCCAGAACAGCATTGCGCTTCTCTGCCCGCTTCATGTTCTCATCCACTTTAGACATAGGAATATACAATTCGAGATTATAGAAGAGAATAGCACGACACAATAATCCTGCAAACACCGTAAATGCAGCATTCTCAAACTCTGTGAGCATCACCTCCATAGTACGCAATTCCACTCTCCAGGCTTCCACAGAACCTCCAATAGTTGGAGGTTTCCATCGCACACTCTGCCAGTTGGACGACTGAATATTCTACGTTTAAAGAAGGAACAAGAACCAACTTCAAAATGCTCAGACGTTTCTGTATCACTGTATGACGCATAATCATCATAACTGACCAGAGCATCACGGATAAATAAGTGAGCTATATGGCGAGCTAGCATTTCATCGATGCCATTTGCTCGTAAGACATCGTATGACTCTTGATCGATTTTCACATCCAGATCATTATACTTCGCATACTTGGTATCAGGATTAATGTACAGATCCACACTATCGTAGCGACTTTTTGCAATTCGATTAGGCTATTCGTTACCTCCATCTCCATCAGTTACCCCATTACGCTCTTCCTCCGTCCGATCATCCACTGACTGACTAATCACGGACCATCTTGTGTCAATATCAGAAAGCCGACCTCGATAAATAGGAGAGTATGCGGTTAAAGCCATCTTACAGATGACAGAACAAAACGACTCTTACGACATAAGGAGCAATTACAACTAATTGGTCATAGAGAATACGGCTCTCTTCGATATTCTCCGCTTGGAACGTGACTTGGAGGCAGCAACTACCCATTCCAAAGCCCATAGCATCCATATGGATAGTGGGGGGTATTGTAGTGTTCACATCCATAAAGGTAGGAACTTCAATGTTGACCTTTGATCCACGTCGCTTTCGGATGTTTCGAGTGAGAGCACTAGAGTCGATAACAGAGAACATACCTACGCGAAGCGGGTAAATGGGCTAATAATGGTGTCCGGAACATAGTCCGAATCTGCAGAAGGACCATGAAGCTCACCCATCGTTGCTGCAAAGTCACCCTCTCCAAGAAGTGGAAAATGAGGAATCATTAGTATATACTCATCCTTGTTGAGGAATTGAGACACAGTAATACGTCTGTTTTTCATATTACTCTCAATTCCGTTGAGACTACATGCGTACTGATTATATGGATATGTTGGTGTCAGTTCCAACATGTAAGAACCATACTCAGGTTTCACTTCAAAATTCAACCTAAATAATACTCTTCAATGGCAAGCTACTTTGACTTCAATGCTTGTTGCGAAACTTCATCTATTATCACTGGGGCTCGTTGAGAGATTTTGACAGTCTTGTTCTTGTGATCAAACACAATAACGTTGCACTCGATCTGAAAATTACACCTCCAACCTAAAAGTACCTCATCCCCCCAGCGTAATTCAGCACAAGACCGATTCACATACATATTATATACATTGATAAACTGCAGTATTCCATGCTTATGAACTATAAAATAATTCCTCCAGTCAAAACAAACTGTAGGTACGAGCTTCCTGCGCATCGTCCCAATCCTGAACAGAAGCGTCTTTCAACAAACCCATTGAAAAATAAACTTATAATGAAGAATCCCTCTTCATTCTTAGGAGTTGCATATGCGTTAATTAATTGGATGCACAATTATTTGACTGTAAGATATATACGTCCAATTGTATGTGCATAGTATCCTTGTTTCCTATCAAGATGAAGCAGTTCCGAAGGATGGAATATCAGATCATCACTCGTATTCAGTATTTGTTATATATATTGTGACTGCATTATACCAGCACTTACCAATTTCAAAAAACAAGCTGTTGAAAAAAAGAGTACAGATCATTTTATTATCAAGAATATGAAATCAAAGCGATTTGAGATCGAGGAGAGTAGTTGGAACTGGGAACTCTCCAGTGCAGTTGTTGATATGCTTGAACTTGTTCCAGAGGAAGATGAGACTCTGAATGTAGAAAAAATTCTATACGATGGTCTCTCCAAACGTGTACTATTTAGTGATTACAAAATAACTACTAGTTTGGAAGGTATTGGTGTGTTTTGTCTGGTACTGATCTCGATTTAGCTATCAAATACATATCCTGACTTAGCTTTACGTTGAAATCCTTTATTCATAAACGCATGGCTCTATGTGCGTAATCTATGACAATCTAAAGGAGGTGAGTATTGTGTGTTTCAAGCCGGATGTCCGAAGAGGGAAATATAAACAAACAAGTCTTGTCGAAAATGATCCCGATAAAAAGTTGATTCGTTCCTATGTCTTCAGAACATAGATTGCCTTTGAAGATTTTAGAAAATTCTATGGACGACAGTCTCTATCGTGCAACTCTTGATGTTGTTCTTTTGCCTGTGGATCATGATTAGCTCATTCAAAGAGAACTTCAAAGAGATTATAACGGTGAGGAGACGCAGTATGCATGTGCACTTCGTGTATGAATAAAGGAGATGGTGAATTGTAGACCTCTCTAAATCGTAATAACAAGGGGTTGTATCAAGTGGTTGTGGGGGAAGGCTGTGAAGTGAAGTATTACTTGGATCCTAGCTCAACAAATATTCTTTATGTTGACGCAGGTAATTACTATGTTCTTATTTGGAAGTTGACAGTGAATAACGAAATGGTGGATCTTAACCGTACACAGTGGTCAGAAGGGAGTGTGGTTTATCTTCTGTTTCTTTCATTGTTATTCTTCTTGACTATATATGTGATGTACATTACTTATCAGATGAATAAGTCAACACATTTGTGCAGGACGGCTCAGATATGCGATGATTCTTTGTTAGACAAGTTGATTAATTATCGAAATTTAGTATTGGCTTACCTTACGAGTAATATCTAGGCAATCAAATTCTTGGTCGTTGTAGGCGCTCTCTTCTATTTCTTCGTCACGTATCGGAATCTTCAAAGAAAGCGAAGACATACCCAGGATATGGAAGTCTTTACTACACTCATGTTTGGAAATAAAACGGATTGGAGTGTTTGTTACAAAGAGCATAAGTAGCATCTTTAGTTGGGAAAATCTATGTTTTCTTCCCGGGTACATACTGCAGACCCAGCTCACAGTACTTTCCATACAGACCCAAGTTCTTAGCGAATAACAGAACCAAGTAAATCGGATAGCTCTCTTCAACAAAGCAATGGTAGGGTAGAATCACTTTCTAGTTACAAAAGCAAATCCTGGTAAACACTCAAAGATAACTCCACAACCCACAGCTTTGACAGCATCGAAAGCCTGTTTCCACTGGTATTTCGAGGGATCCTAGTAGAATTGTGAACATAAGCATCGAACAAGTAGATACTGCTTAAAGAATAAGTAGAGCTCAGTTTTATCGTGTCTTAACAACTGTTGATATCCAAATAATTGACTTCTCTCAGAAATACGAATACGTTGAATATATCAACATGATTAGAGACGTATAAACCTGTAATCCCCTATATTCCTCAAGAGATCCCAATCAGAAGAAAACTATTCAGAGAGAACTTGGGATAATCAGTTTGCCTCTTTAATAGTAGATTGTTCGCTTGTACAAACTCGGTACGTCTTCTCTGGATAGGACATCGTCATCATTCTATCCAGTGATACATCTCTCAGTCACTGCAACACAAGGAGGAATCATAAACTCTCCATAGTCAGGTTCCATTCCAAGAGAAACTATGTGAGACCTTATCAGACTTGAGTTGGATTCGCAAATCGAGAAAAAATAGTTATAAAAACCTGAATAATCCATATCTTCACTCATCCATTGAACCTCTCACAGTAACCTAGAGAGTGGTGGTGAAAGAATAGAAACAGCAAGTTTGGGTAATAAATGACCTCTAGTTCATTATTAAAGACATTTGAAATATACACAAGTAAGTATCATTAAGGATAAGAATAAAACTCCTCAAAGTGAATAAGAGAGTACGTTACACGTAAGAATACGTATACATTACATTAAAACCAACTGAATGGAGATACAGAGATAGAAAATGACTTTATATATGAAATCATCTCTATTCTATAATATACGAAGGCAGACGATTTGTTAGGACTTCTATAGCAAACAGATAAAAGAATTCGATATTAAGAGACTCAAAATTCAAAAAAATATTGATTCATACTGTCAATAATCGATTGATTCTGCCTATAAAGTCTTTCGATGAATAACCAATATATAATGAATGTAATATTTGAGTCTTATTAAGTATACTATAGATTGCAGACTCTCTCAAGCTAATCGTGAACAGTAGGACTCCTGAGGATAGACGATTACGACTGAATATGCTGAGTAATTCCTTAAACAGCTTGCGGACAATCCCAAACTCAAGTCAGATGAGAGAATTGTTCTCCTGTGTTCCTGTATAGGTTTGGTTGTTCTAATATTGAAGGGTTTGATTAAGAATGATCTAAACGGGAACAATACCGAAATGGTAAAGATCGATATCGAACTGGTAGCCATGATTGTAAGGTTTGGGAAGGATAAGTCAATCGAGACGTTTAATGCGTCAAAGTCGATAATTTCGGAGTGCTACCAGCGCAACAAGGCTGTATTACTATTTGTTGGCTTGTAAAGTAGGAATATCAAAATTCTATCACACTATTACTTACTACTTTAACAGAATCACTCTCTAGTATTTCAACTGTTGTTTCTTGGCTGTTTAATATCATTGGTATTAATTGTGATGGTAGTATTAAAGATTAATTGTTAGTTTAGATGAAAGCAATTTGTACTTTGTCGTTTCTTTCATCGAACAACTTGAGAGCCATGATCTAGAATTACCGGAAGTACTTTCGTTAATACGTTTAATGGAGGCAGTTCGTTCGATGATGGGTTTTTCTAAACTTAGTGAAGACGAGAAGAAGCATTTTGATGTGGTCTTTGGGCGAATATTGAATCGCGCTACGAATTTGTCATCCTCTCCATCAGGTCTACCTACCCAGCAATCTGTAGACCTGTCTGCAGAGCAATCTACTCTTCCTGACCATTCTTCTGCAGAATCTTCTACTGAGGATGAGGTAGTTCCAGAGAATGACTCATTGTACTACAACGATAACAAGTTGCACTGGATCCAATTTAAAGATGTGATGAATAAAGTGCTTCATTCATCACTCCTGATAAACACTGGCAAGGCTATGCTTTGTCTTCTTGCTACCGCAATTCTAGCATTTAATATTTTTATTCTTGTGGCTCTATTACACTCATCGGATCTTCCAGAAAAGAATCCACTCTGTCAGCCAACAGCTGCAACTGGATATCATATTCGTGACTGGATGGAAGAGAGCAGTAATAAAGTGAAAGTTCAGGTGTGGAAGTTGAACGAATGGTGGGAGAATAAACGAGAGAACTCACAATGCTCCTGCCCAGTGTGTCCTCCATGTCCTAAAGTGCAAGCGTGCAAAGTGACTTGTGATTTGAAAGAGATCCAAGATATCATTGCATTTAGGAAAGGTAAAAGATCATTGAATTGTAAACCTATAGATGTTGATAGAGAGATCAAGCGAAGAGATAACGAGAGAGAAGAAGAGCGTAAACGTAAAGAAGAAGAA
>JZRM01000292.1:0-23565 GCA_000963415.1 Blastocystis sp. subtype 6 | reverse complement strand
TCCATGATCTCCTGCTTAGCCTCGTCAATACCAGCAACATCTTTAAATGTGACTCCTGTGTTTTTGACAACTTCCACCTTGTTCGCTTCGATTCCCATAGCACGATTCATAAAGTTGTTCATCCCACCACCTCCTTTGCGTGACATGAAAAGAGATGCAATGAAGTAAAGCATCACAAGCGAAGTGATCGTAGATATAAAGGAGGCGCTCATCGTCGCCGATTTATAAGTAACTGGAACATATTCTGAGCGATCAATACCCAATTCGTACTGAATCTCATCAAGATCCATCATGAAGGCACTGACATCAGGAACATAGAAGAAATAAGGCTGATTGGGTTCGTAAGTTACATTGTCTTTATCAGTGAATGCTACATATCATCAACAATAGTAAAAATCACCTGCACGAGAAGTGACGGCAACACGACCGTTTTCGTAGATCTTGATGCTGCTTACATTGCCTTTCATTAAAAACTCTTTGACAAATGTATCATATGAAATGGTGTTTGACGACGAGAAGGAGCTCAACAATTGGAATAGGATTACGGATGTGAGCAGCACATAAAATATTCCCTATCATAAACAAGAAGAATCAAGCGTACGTCGCCCGACATGATCATATTCTTTGCCTTTTCCATATAGTTTGTGTAGTCCGACTTTCCTGTCGATTGTCCCTTCGACGCCGATCCTTCGGCAGTCGATGATGTTTCTTTACCCTTCGAAGAGTCTTCTGCTGCCTTCTTCGCACCTTCTTTTCCGCTGGAGGCATCTTTCGCCTCCTTGGTAGCAGAAGCCTCCTTTCCACCCACAGAGTCTCCTGTTTCTTTCTCAATATCGTCCAGTTCCTTCTTCAGTTTTTCCACCTGGTCCTTCGCCTTACGACGAGCAGCTTTCAGCTGACCGATTGTGTTGCGAATGAAGGGTCTCATGAAGGCAGGATAGGAATTATTTGACAGGTTCTCTGTCAGAGAATCGAGCGATTTGTCAGCTGTTTCCACGAGCTCCTCCTCCCTCTTAATGCTCTCCATGAGCTCTTTCTTTAGCATCTCAGGTGTTGTAGCCTCCGGTGACATAGCTCGTGATAGCCTCTCAAAAAAAGAAGGACCCTCAGAAGAAACTTGGCTGGTATCCTCTCCTTTCTCACCCACTAATCATAACGCACAAAGCAGAACGTTACATTCTTTATCCGCTTTCCACGTCTCTGCATCCTTCTCCTGTTGTTGCTTTATGCTTTCCCTTACTTGCTTTACGACATCGCTCTCCTCCCACTGTCCTTTACTATTATCTAAAGGAGAATCGCCGTCCTCTAGAAGTAATAGCAAAAGTACAGCGAGCACCAGTATGCTTAGGTTCTGTTGATTTGCTAAAAGAGCGGGATAGAATCATGCTGTTATACTTCTGTCTTAGACAAAGTGAAGCATATTGCGAACTGTGAGCAGAAATAGCTGGAAAACAAATCCGTCTACTCTATATTCCGTCAGAAATGGAGACATGGGCTTACAAATAAAATTGAACGAATGCTCCTTCGAGCTACATTCTGCAAAGAAACAACGTTCATACTACTTTGTTATGGCAGATATGATTATTGAATACAGTAGAACTCACTAGAAGAGTACTTCAAATTTATTTCTAAGAAACAGTTTTGTAAAGTTTTCTTTGCGCCCAATTGATAAATGTAAAATAGAACCAATGGAAATTAGCTTCCGAGAGAAAGAGTAACATTCGAAATGATCGCTTTACAGCATTGGGTGTCTCTTCGCCTAAACCTTGTCAATTCACAAAATGCCTCGTATCATAGAGAATGAACACGGTGAGTGGCTATTCGTATCGAACAAACAATAGAAGCAAAGAGAGTGACATTCACGGAGTACATGGACAAACTTCAAGAAATCAACAATATGCACGGGAGTGAAAGCGATAATGAAACTGCATCCGAATCGGAGACTTCAGTAGAGTCATCATCACTTGTTAATCTACAGCCTGTTTTGTATACCCTTCGGAATAAGAAGAAGATATCTCAGTCTTCTCAAATACTCTTTCTCTCCCAAGTCGACTCTGTGCTGGATAGTCCTTCTCCCTCTCCGCCAATTCAAGTACAAGCTGTGGAGAAAAAGAGAGCTGTCGCTCCCACAACTGGCAATGAAGTAAAATCATCACAACAACAATCATTATCAACTGTGATTCTTAGTCAAGAATCAGATGAAGTAAGCGCAGTTTCGGAAGCTCCAAAACGCCCTCGCTTCAAGTCGCCTCACAACTATACTCCTGATGACTCTGAGGAAGGAAGGGCATATACTGAAGCTATCCAGCGCTTGCAAACGATTCCCCATACAGCAGAAAGCATCAGCAAACATTTCAAAACTCGTGAATTGTTCATGATCCTCTCGAAACACTATGATGCTCTTCCCTCGTCTGCTTCAAAGAAACGGTGCATCAATCTGCTCCTTACTCTTCTTCAGCAACAAATCATCCAAGTAAAGCGCGTGGAATCGAACTCCTCGCCTATTTCGCTACCTGTAGCTGCCTCTTTTCTTTCCTGTTGTAGTGGAAAAGGCTGATTCAGTTTCCTGTTTCTCCTACCATCGAGCTGCTGCTTTGTTCTGAGTTTCCCTTCCTCTATCGCTTATGTACTACAGTTCGTTATGTTTGTAATAGATCGAAAGCACTCTCACTCCGAGACTTCTTGGGTTCATTCATCGTTCTCATACGAGTCTGAATTTCCTTTTCTTTCTTCTCTTCTTCATCCAGCAGACATAAAGAACGATTTTCCGTCATCCAGACCCAGTTCCAATTCACTATTCATTAATTACTGGAGCAAGTACAATAGTCGGCTTTTTGATTTTCAACCGAGTGATTCTATCGCTGTCCACATTCCTGTACTCGTAGAATTGTACTGAAATCCAGAGTTTTTTGGCCCATGAAACAATGCTTCGCACGCTCTACCGATCGTTTGACACACATGAAACTCTTCTTGCAAGTGAAATGATCTTCCCACAATCCGCTCCTCAAGAAGAGTGGGTGGAAGTCGTTGTAGAAAGAGTGAGCTGATGTTGGCAGACAATATGTAGAAAAGTGTATTTGCTGTTGTTCAAAACTGTCTTTTCCACCTTCTTCACCTTCGTTTGTCGACACAGAATCAAGTCGTCGCTGTCTTGCCTCCTTGGCAGTTGGTTTCCTCTCTCCCTTTTCTCCCATTGGACTTGGTTCAGCACTATCAAGGAGTTCAGTCGTCAGAGGATCCTTTCGTAGAAACAAATCGCCTTTTTCAAGAGACGCCTGTCTCGAAGACTTGGGTTCCGCATGTGGGAGACATAGTAGCAGTACAACTGCAGGATGGGACTGTTTTGTCTGTTTCATCTAATGATGTAGCGAGGATTTTCATACTACGATGTGGGTAGAATTGTTTCAATACACAACAATGTTGGAACCGCTCGGGAGCATCATCACTAGTGCTATCTGTCCGTTCAGTGGATGAGTCTTAATAAGAGCACGAAAGAGTGGAGTATTTCTCGTACTTCTTCTTCAATTGTACAAGTAGCGCGGTATTCTGATGTAGATTTTCGTGTGGGACGTATTTGCAATAGTTCGTGCTTTCTCTCTTTATTCAAACAAATAAGTCATAGAATACAATCAAACAACAAGTGGAAAATAGGCTCGTTTTCTGGAACTCGTTGCTGCATCAACTGAACACTGCTCTTGATGTAATCTCGTTGCGTAGGAAGTAATGAGCACTGGACATAGCAACTCCAAAGCAGCTGAAACGAACGATCAATGCAATGTCTTCTACAATGACAGTCATGCTAGAAACCAACTCATTGATGGAATGCACAGTTGCCAACGACAGCAAAGGCATTACTGCTTGCATGCACGAATAGTTGTATATCGTTGAGAGAAAGAGAATAAACGGATTCACTCGAAACAGGTTGAAACCAATCTGATGATCACTCGAAAAATAGCCTCTGTTTTCATCCCACTTTAAGTTCTCAAAATAGGTTTCCAAGAGCTTCCACACAACATATCGTAATGATGATTCTTCCTGTGAATGCTCGAATGAAGGTGGCTTTTCAATAGGAAAGTATTTTATGGAGCAAACAGGGATGTAGGTCATGATCAGCATCATCAACACTGTGCTCTACGCATTCAGACAACGTGAAATCTCTACTAGACATGACTCATCGTTATACATTTTCGCATTCAATGTGTGGAGGGTAGTTAGAAGCGAAGAGGAATGGATGTCGTGTAGTAGATAACTGAGTTGATTTGACAGTATCTTGGCCTGCGACTGAAACTCCAACGATTCTTTGGAGAGAGAGAAGGCAATAAACTGTTCTTGAAGACTGCTTGTACTGACTAAACCCACTGAATCACTTGGGAACATTGGGAACGAAGGCAACGATTTTAGAAGAGACTGTGCCTCCTGTTGGCTGCTTTTGAGCTTTCTCGATAGGATAACTGAAGCACTAATGCACTCATGAGAGAAAAATCGTTGATTCTACATTGCTTAAAGAGGCTGTGAGATTATTTTCAGTAACGAAGTTCATGATTGCCACTTTCACAGGAATAGGAATGTTTTTGTATTCCTTATTATTCATTATTGTTTGGACGAAAAAAAGAGAAGCTACATTTGATATGTTATTTCGGACTTACCGTTTTGCAAGGTCGTTGCATCGAATCCATAGTCGAGACAGTGATGAAGGTCGATAATACTTCTCAGTTCGTCTTCATTTTTTGTGGAACAAAGCTGATTAGATTAATTGCTCAGAAAATCACCTACTGATTGTATTGTTTTTGTCAACTGGAGATATTGCTCCATTTTATCCAACGGAATATTGGATATCGTACTCTTACGTACAACCTCAATTATCCGCATATACTCTTCCATCAAAAGGAAATTCGTTGTATTTGGCAAAAAACAACAACGTGTAGTAATAGTACAATAAAAGACTTTTCACTTCTGTTGAGCCTAGACCTAATGGTGTGAATCCACTTCTACCATCATCCATAGCATGTCGCTATCTTCCACTAAATCACGTTCTGAGACTCGCTCACTGCAGCCAGCCACAGGGCAGTTAATGCTTCGTTTCTTTCCCAATAATTGGAGAATAGCGTCATGTTCATAGGTGTGATTGCACCGTTTACTAGAATGGTACAATGCAATCAAACACACTTCTTTACAGGATTTACAAAATAGGCTCCAGTGATAGGACAGCGGAACTTTTTCTTTGGATCTTTTTCCACCACATTAATCATCATTCCGTCATCTTCTAGGATCCTCTTTCGGCACTACAACTTAGATGCACAAAAAGACAATACAGAATCCACTTTTGATTCAAACTCATGAATCAGGGAATTACTCCCTGTTTGATCTGCTGGTGGCATCTCATTCATAAGTTGATCGATCGTTTTTTCCAAATTCTCAATCGTGATATCCTATTCGTGATCCGTAGAAAACAATGAAACATTTAGTTGGTTATATTGCTGAAGGCAACGCACTATCAAGTCCTCCTTTTGCTGAACAATAGTATCCAGAGAAGAAATACTCTTCACCATCTCTCTCTCGCTTTCCTACGTTATAGCAGTCAAATAAAAGAAAACTAGAGAACTCTCCATATTCAACTCAATTTTCTTCTCTGCAATGAAACAGATATCCTTATTAAGAAAAGAGACCTTCTGCCTCAGATCAAAACTCATTTCTAACAAACAATACCAATAGAGCTTCGTTGTTTCGCCCTCATCAGCAGACAGTTTTACTCCTGCTGCCTTCGCGATTCTCTCTCTCAGCTCCAGCATTTTCTCCCTCTCCTCCTCGGTAATCTTGTACGTGTTGTTCTCAGGAGCGGGAAAAACTGCTCCTTTAACATCTTCAATGTACTGCGATAACGACTTATGTGCAATTTCCGCAAGGTTACAATACTGCTTACAAAACGAGGGAGGTGTCTTATGATAATCATGAACCACTTTTTACTTTAGGCTTGAGGGGGTGATTTAGAATTCCCAGCAAGTCATGAAGCACCAATACCTGTCCACTGCAAGCGGCCCCAGCACCAATCCCGATGGTTGGAATATGGACAGCAGAGGTGATGATGTCGCCTACAAGTTCAGGAACGCATTCAATGACTATAGAGAAACATCCTGCAGCCTCCAAGGTCTTCGCATCTTCGATAAGTCTCATGACTCCATCGACTACGAATAACCAACTTCGTTAAGCATAACAAGTCTTTCCTTGCACTTTGAAACCCCCTAATGTCCCTACAGATTGGGGGGTCAAACCAATATGGCCTTGTACGGCGATGCCAGAATTCGAAAGAGCCTCTATTTCGGTTTTACGACGAACTCCTCCTTCGAGTTTGACAGCATCCATGTGACCTTCTTTGATGACGCGGATGCAATTATGGATGCACTGAGAGATCGATTCTTCCTATTTTCAAGACGAGAAAATGAGACTACATAGGAGCCAAAAGGCATGTCGCCTATCAACAGAGGAGACTTAGCTCCTCTACTCACACACTTGCAAAATAGGAGCGTGTCTTCCAGTTCAACAGGAAGAGTGGTAGAATAGCCCTAGAGATCAACACCTCCTAATACCTTTACCATATCGGTCATTCCAACAGAATCTCCAACCAAAACTATATCCATTCCAGCTTGTTCCATCCAAACAGCCTATGATTACAATCCACGCTAAGTCCCACCTCTGGATAAGTGTACGCAGTACACTCTGTAATCTTCTCTCCTTTACGGTACTTAGAAGCAATCGTAGAAACAGTAATCTTCTGGATATCATCCAATATGATTGCAACAAACTCTTCGAGGCTTCAGTGCTTCACTAAAAGAACGGTATAGACATGGAGTAAGAGAGAACCTCATACCTAGATAAAATGCAGATACAACTGTTCTACAATTCTTTATGCATCTAGAAACTGACAACATGATCTATCTGGAAAAAGAGAAAATTGGTTCTTTTATCTGACTATGGAATTCCCGAAAAAGGACAGAATTCAATTATCGTTTTTCTAGTTGACGACCATACTTGATGAGTTCTGTTACATATTATATCAATAAATTCTTTTCCTATCTGGCGGTCAACTTTCCAGGATGTACGGGGTAAAGACACAAGTTTCATTATGTAGACATTTTTGTTCCTCATTCGAATGAAGAAGAGGAGGAAACACTCATAGATGAATCAGAATCGGAAGGAAAGCGATTTAGTACAAAGTTCAAAACTAAGTATGGAGAAGAATGCTCTCAATTTATGGAGTCTTCGTTAAATGATGCGGTAGTACTTTTCGTTTACTCTTTTATGTAGATCGCAGTCTCTACTGTCTCAAATAAACCAGTGGTTGTGTATTTTTCTTCTCCTTTTCATGAGAATGCAGAGGCATTTAACAAGTGGGTTAAAGATAGAACTGTTACCTAGACTTCTTTCTCATCCAACAGTTGTGGAGCACATGAAGAGCGAATTTACATGCTGGGGATGTGATGTAACATCGAAATATGGATACACTCTTGTTTGCCTTAATGTTTGTGTGTGATATTAGTTAAATGAAATCGGCTATTCGATCACAGAGCTTCCTACTCTTTTGATCATGATAAAAAAGGACGAGCAGTCACCATTGACTTTATTAGGTGCAGTAGGTTATCGTAGTGAGTGTTAAGTAATTAAATCGACTATAGGCGATATGAATCCTGGCTTTTTTGTGAATGTGATGGACGCAGTGGTGGCTCAGACACTTGAGGAGATCCACCAAAGTGAAATAGAAGTAGACTGTCCGATTTGCTCAACAGTAGCGTCAACGCCAAGAGGAAGACAGACGTCTTGTCGAAGAACAGCAGCGAGAGTATGAGGCAGCAGTCGAAGCAGATCGTCAGCTTGTATTGTTATGCTCCTGTTATGATATAGCTGAGTCGATCGGAAGCATCTGAACTCTCTGAACCAGCAGAGCCATCGGAGTCAGCGCAGCTGTCGGAATCAGAGTCCATCTCCGAATCTGAGTCAACGAGTGAGATGGAGAAAAAGGCACGAATGGAGGCAATTCGAAGTCGGATTCCACCAGAACCTACTGGTGGCCAAATAGTTCGCGTTCGGATTGTGTATCCCAATGGAACGAAACTGCAACGGAATTTCCTTCCAAGTGACTCCGTTGCTCTACTGTTCGATATGGTTGAACTAGATAGCTATGATCATTCAATGGGGATTCAAGACTTCCAATTATGTATGACAATGCCTCGACTGGATATCGATGCTGTGGATGAAAGTGTGTAGAATGATACATAGAGTCAGCGAGACAAGACATTTGATGAACTGGGGATCAAAGGAAGTTGTGTTTTACGAGTTAAAGTATGACCTGATTGTTAACAAACAAGTTACTGGCGATTAGCTTGTACAAACCTTACATTCTTCTCCATCTCCTCAAATAGCAACGCTTGGAACGACTATTCCTCACCACCTTCCAATCCATACCTTTCTCTTCACTAGTTGCTCCACCAATCCGACCAACTCACTATTCTTTGCCTTACACAGCGACTTCACCTTTGTTAGATCCACCGAGATGAATACTTCTTCTTCATACAGTCTCACCACCATGAGTCGTTGGAAGAACGACACCAGCTGCATCTTCATTGCTTCCAGCACATCTTTCAGCTCTCCACTCAACACACAGCTTGGAAGAGGCACCAGACACTCCTCTTGCACCTCCGAACCATTCAGAAACAGTCGATTTTCGTCCATATCCCACACCACACCTTGACTTCGGCTCAACCTCATAGTTAAAGACGTGTGCTAGCCTCACTTCGACAGTGCCGTGACAGCAGCGTGGAGACAAACAAATACAGGAGAGTGAACATTTGACAGCTCGCGAGAAAAGAGAGTTTCTGTAGTATAGGAGATGATGTAGTACTATTCTAACAATCGCTCAAGAAAAGTACCTCGACTTTTGCTGAGTGGATCATATGCCGTACTAAGGAATGAAGAGCATCAAACTTGAGAACATCCGAGCTCCAGGCGATGATATTCAGTCCTAAGTAAATACAGATCATGAGAAAGCTCAGTGTGTGTCTGTGCATGCTGTCTAACAGACGAGAAAGGGACCAGGGAAGAGACATCTCCGTTATGGGATTGACTGTCTCTTTCGGAACTGTATATGTAACAGATACAGAGAGAGGCTGAGCGGAATACATAGAACTGTTTTTGAGTGCAAACTCACTTGGAGAAACAGCGCCAGATGGCTTCTCTTCCGCAAACTCCCCGTCTCCATCTGACGGATATACGGAAGTCCAGGATGCTGCAAGTGAAGTCACACAGTCACTAATCAAATCGACAAGCTCATCTCTAGCTGCAGTTTCCTGCTGTGCTAAGGGGAACGATTTATGCAGCAGTTTCCAGAGAACTTGGTTTGATAGGAAACGATCTCGCAACTGGAGAGTGAGAGAAGGAATGACACTCGGTGGAATTGAAATCGATAAAAGGACAAAGAAAACAGTCGGCTGACGTGTAACGAAAGAAAGCTTCGAACTCTGCTGATAAGAAATTCCACTCAGGAATACTTGCTTAGGCTCTGAAGATGGTACTTGCAAATGCGAGAGATATGAAGAATGTGTTATTTTGCAAATCGAGTCAATCTAATAAGAATACGAAAAAGACCTCTCACCAACTCCCAAGTAACAATTTCATAGGTAGAAAACAATATCAACACATTCTCGTAATTCACCTGGATTATTTTGAAATCAAACCCGAAAGGGAGGGAAATGTTGCAGAGATCGCAAGTGCAAGAATCAGGCACTGAATCGCTAATAGGTAGGGAAGGCACATCGGAGAGAATATGAATATTTGGGGCAAAAGGAACGCACACATATTGAATGATTGACAACTCAATTATGCTAGGTGGACCTTCTAAAATCGAAAAACGAGACGAGAACGGATATCCTTTGCAAAAGAACTGATCATTTCCCTGCTTGTTACAAAGATTATGCTCTTACTTCAAAGTGAAAATGGATTCTATCGATTGGAGATTCCACATGAGGAGTTTTTAAAACGAAGAAAACTGATCCTGAAACACGTGATTTCACTAAACAGCAGGCATAGATAATATCATACTTGGATTGCATGTCGTCACACCATTTTTATCAATATGATCCACCAGTAGCAAATAGTTGAAAGATGGAAATGAATCAGGCACAGACAAATGGGACTGCAGTTCACACAGATAATATTCCGTTTGATTTACTACAGCTGTCGTAGGCAAATCATAGTGAAGAGTATCTCGAATCAACAACTCTTGACAAACTAATTCGTTACAAGTAGCATGGGATCCCACAATTTTTATCACGTAATATCTCTATAAGACAGTTCACAGCTATTTTTAGCGAGTTCTTATTCACGAACGAAGCAAAACTCTACACAGAAGCACCGCTGTTCCTCTACCTCAATTGCCTCTTCAAACCGACCTATCAAGTTCTCTATAAACCCGTCCATCTTAACACACCAGTTCTCAAGCAACGACTGATCTGCCTTGGCTGGCAGTTGAGAAGGAACAGCAGCACAGCGGAAGCGGATTGACTCTCGTTCGTCAGGAAAACTGGAGAATTGACAAGGATAGGGAAACCGAGAAAGCTGCTCCAAAAGCGGATTCAGTACTTCGTCAGCAAATGAGGGAGAGATACTGTGACTCTGATAATAGTTGAGAAACACTGATAACTGATAATAATAACTGAACGAATCCAGATGCTCGTTACGTACTCGCTATGATGGAGACACACTATTTACTCAACATGTAATTCCAGTAGTGCTATGATTATCAAGTGATCACTTTCCAAAATCTTCTCACAATTTGACTGTTGCAAAGCACTGCAGTTTGAAGAAGATGAAAAGTATTACCATACTGTAGGAGGATATTTGACGAATGTTTCGATGCTCACATCAGTACTACCAAGGTAGGCAAGCAACTCCTTGTAAAAGGTACTTTCCAGGAATAGTTCATAATAGTCAGAGAGGAGGTGCTGATATATGCACTTCTACAATAGGAATTTGATAAAAACCTGACTTGGAGAAAACTAAAGAGATTACGATCTACGTGTTCTTCTGCGATCATTCGCTGGATCCACAAAATATGCTCTTCTAATTGGTTCGGACATATCAGCTTGAAGTTGATGCGACTTGATTCGTTCTACAAATGGCAGAAACAGAACATACAAACATTGAAATACTGATAGAATAAATCGCAACACGACTTATATACTGCTTCTTCTGGAACTTGTAGTTTTAGCCATTCTATATCCAAATAAAATGACAATCTATAATGTTCACTTATCCTTGTATCAGATACAAATTTTGTGTATGCTTTTCTGTTAAAAAGCCAAAGAAGAACGATTGCAGTGACTCAACTACATGTCAGACAAAATAGAAGGGCGTACCAGAAACAATAATGTCAAAGGGGATAGGTGTTAATTGCATCTCCATACAACTCCTTCCAGTTACTGTGTGCTGATATTTGTAGGAGGATATTCAGTAGAAGGATGATGAAGAGACTCAATCTATTACAGAATGCGATTCGATTTGTATATTCCAAACCCTAATCTGGATTTCCAGAATTTCTCCTGCTTTTGAGAAAGCGTTTCATCTTATGAGTTTCTCTCCTCTCTCTCAGATACAACTCAAATATGCTTTCGAGAGTTTGCAATAAGGCGCTCACTGCTGAGTGCTGCATAGTAGTAAGATTTGCAGGAACTGCCCCTGCTGCGAAACCTGCTTCCGATGCTGCGAAACCTGCTGCTGCCGCTGCGAAGCCTGCAGCTCCCCCACCAAGACCAGGTCCTCCTAAGCTTACTGAATCCCCTATGGACTATGCTTTGCAGAAGGAGTGGAAATCTCAAGTCGGTAGGTAAAGAAAGTGCTGGTTAAGCATTAGTGCACCCTATCCTTTCAAGATTTACCGTTCCCCCTGTGCCAGAGAAGGAAGAACCCATTAATCCTGATATTAAGAGATTGCAGCCGACTCCCTCTTATGAGAAGCACCGAGTGGTATCTCTCTCTCCAGATGCCTGATCATTAGGTTATGATTTACCAGCAAGATGATCCAATTCAGGAAGGAAAGAAGAAGACTTTCCCGTGGTATGTGCGTTGGAAGACAGACCGTATTCGCTTAGATTGTGTCTAATGTACAGCGACTCACCGTCAGTGGAGAAACGAATTGACAGGAAACTGGGGCTTTTCTGATCCTTACGAGATGATGCAGCTGAAGTTTGAGAAGAAGGAGGACGCGATTCGTTTCTGTGAAACACAAGGATTCAAGTATGAAGTGAATCCACTTCCTCCTCAGTTCCCTCCAGTGTTCAAGCAGTACGCTGACAAGATTCAGCCTCCTGCAGTGGTTGCAAAGATGAAAGCTGTAGGCGAAATAACTGGTGTTGATGGATAGCTGGGACCCAAGAAGGCTCGAAGCATTTGGGCATACGAAGAGCCATGGAATCCTCATTGGATTAATCGCTACCATAATGACTATGGTACTGAGAAGTGGGATGCTTCGAGATTTTAGAGAAACGTATTTATAAATTAAGTGTGTTGTTTGTTCACAAACAAGTACAACTAAATTAGAAAACAGTGGATAAGGCCTGACGTACCTCATCTTGTGTAATAGACGCACTTCTTCGCTTTGATTTCGTTCGCGATGCTAAGAGTGAAAAATCTCATTATGGCATACAAAGAATTGGTTCCTCTTCTTCTTTATAAAAGAATGCGTTTCCTACCAAGTCGGAGATCATTGATTGTTGTCGATCCGAAAACCGAATCTTCTGAATTGTAGCAAACAAGTTCTCATTTGTGATTTCTTCCTTCCACACATGTTCCATGCGAACCGATCCCGTCAACAACGCCATGCAATCCTCGATATCCAACTTTTGAATAGAAGGTTGCAAGAGCTTTAAGATAGCCAAAGCGGTTCGAAACAAGAAACTTGTTCCCTCCACGAAAAACGAGTCCCATAACCTTGCCGTCATCTCAATTGAGAAGCATTGAGCAAATAAAGTCTGAAGCCATTTGAACAGAAACAAGTCGGACTGAATCCCAACTTTCTATTGGATCATAACAAAATAGTTAAGATACTTGGAAATACGAAAATAGGTTTGGATTTGTAACTTTAAACAGAGTGTCAAAGACTTCGTAATATTGCTTTATAAAAGATGGCTATTGATAAAATTCCTAGTGATAAAATCCTACTTTGAGAGAATAAAAAGCATACAGATGCTCACTACCCAACAGATTGGCTAGACACTGGAAACACAAATAATCATCCGAAATATGGACTGCCAAAATTCCTGCTAAAAATGACATCCCTTGCACATAGCCAATATCAGGACGATAATAAGCATATGTTAACAGCATCTTTCGAATCACATCATAGAGGGGTTCCCCGCGGTTAAAAAATCCTAATGGAACAAAAGTTCTTTTTAGATCTTCATCAATTAACTGAACTGTTGCCTCTTTTCCTAGACCGCTCTGAGGAGCACTCCCTTGATTTGCCAAGGCACGTGACCAATATAAGTGAAACGCTTCTGGAGTTACTTTGAGTACATTACCTAGAAGTAACGGCCATATGCGTTGGCGCAAGAAAGGAGGAATCCCCTTTTCTATCAGACTATTTAACGCATGACTTGGATGGAATGCCATCCCCGAACGACACTCCTCATTCCACGATCTGTACAGTTGTCTTTGCTGTAATACCCTACGAATAAAACTGTCTTTGGAAAAGCACCATGCCATTGACTGAGAACGACTCTTTTCTAATGTTCGATTATAGTGAGGATCTTTGCTATGATGAGATTGAAGAAGCAGATTGTGAAGTGAATCATCAGTATTCAGATCCTCTTGATTGTTTTGTGCCAAGACATCCACCAATACCAAAATCGAGTCTCCAACTTCAATATCGATAATATCTCCCTCTCCTGCAGGAACTGAATACAACTCGTAAGGAGGTTTCAACTCATTATTTCCCCATAAAAAGACTCGATTTTCAGAAGTAACAAGAGCACTCCGATGACTTCCTGCTCGAATAATGCGTACGAATTCATGTGGATGAAGTATAGATGCTAATGGGACAATCTGAGGAGCAGCAGCATAAGCAATCGGCGCTGAAACTCCCATTTCTCCATGAATCCCACATCCCCATGTAACAACATCTCCCTCCTTGCAAAGAGCCACACAATGCGCAGTTCCACAAACTACCGATGAAACTGCGGAAGGAACCTGTCTCACAGCAGAAGGTACCGAGCTGTCAAAACTAGAAGGTACTCCACACTGACCCTATATTAGAAACGATCTCAAATAGTACGATCTCGTTGAGTCCCATTGTCCAAACCACACCATGGTCATCCAAAACCGCAGAAAACCCATTTCCAGCAGAAATATCAACGATTTTCATCTTTTTAAAAGCAGAAATCTTAGTCGGTTCTGACCTATTCTTGTAATCTCCTAAGCCCAACTGACCATATTGATTCCCTCCCCAAGCAAAAACGTCTCCCTTGGCATCTAAAGCAATCACATGATTCTCTCCACACGCCACCTTCACGATCTGTGTTGCCAATAGCCGTACAATAATCTAGACACACAAAACTCCGCAAAACCTACTTCTGCTTGGCTTGTTTCTTTCAAATCGCCCAAACCCAATTCCCCATCGGGCCCTTCACCCCATACATATAACTCGCCAGACAAGGCTAGGGCAAATGATGCTTTCCCTGTGGTTCCGATCTCCACCACTCGTTTATGACGTAACGCTCGTTCCATCTGAAGCGAAGGGACCAATCGCACTGAATCACACATCGATGCAGGTAACTGACTAATGCCACTTCCCACAGGAATCGCACCATCATGAAGAAGAGAGAGGACATTTCCACGAGAAGTCAAAAATAGAGTGAAGTCATGACTCCAAGCCGACGAAATTACATCGAAACTACTTGAAGAGAGTAATTCCTGCGGAGATCCAACAAAAGGAACATCAATCACATGCACACGTTTTTCGGACGCGACACACGGGTCAGGAGATGACTCAGTGATCTCTTCTATGGGAACAGTACTATGAGGAGTGTCCATAGTCTCCGTGAGAATTGGAGTGAACTCTTGCTCGATGACTGGAGTTTCACTGGTGGAAATCGATAATTCTGCAGGATTCGAGAAGGACTGCGAAGAATCCACATTTGAAACCTGACGGGAATGATTTCCCGCTAATGACGAAACTCCAGAAAAAGGGGATGAAAATGCTCCATGCAGAAGCGAGTCAAAGTCTGATATGGTGGAAACCTCATCCTGAACCATAACCCCACCGAGCGACGAAACGCCTTCAAATGAAACGAGGGAAACAGAGAAACGTTGCGAGGATTGCGAAAAAGCAAATAATTTAGCGAATGAGGAAAAGAGAGTTTCGGCAAAGGTCGAAAGAAGATGGGAAATAGAAGTAAGTGAAGAACTGAGAAGGCGGGAAAGATGGGTTTCCACTGTTTCCACTTCTCGCTTTATTTGGATCATGCGGACAGTTTTCCTAATGACAAAAATAGAGGGAATTTTGTACAATGAAGACACCGACTGATTTGCCTTCTCCATAAGAAGTGAGTTCCGTCGCTCGAGAAGTTCAGAAGCCTCCGACTGAACCGTCTCGAATTGTTCGTTTAGACTTGTTGAAAGAGATTTACAAATATCCTTTATGAAAGAGAATGCAGATAACTACGAGGAATGAATGTAGATTGCTGTCCAGCTTCTTATTGTTCTCTGATAAATCTGCTATGTTTGTTTTACTCTGCTTTGCCAGCGATTGAATATCCTCCTGAACTCGAATATAAGAGGAGATAAATTCAACGGCTGCAGACTGGATTGTCTAATTCACAGCAAGAAGTGCAAGTTACTTCCAGTTCAGATGATAAGGAATTGATTCGTTCGCTCCACTCCACATACTGATTGCAAACAATCGATCCTTCCACAACGAGACCATTCTAAGAACACACACATGAAAAACATATACATTCGACGAATTTAGTTGTTTGCCTTGGATTACATCTAGCTTCTGGTCCAAGTATCGATGTTGCAGCTGTGAAAACACATCAACCTTGGGAGCGTCTAAATCTTGTGCTAATCGTATTAAATACTTTCGGCCATTGTAAAATTCAAATGGAAATCGAACTGCTCTCAATATCTACTGAGAAAAATGCAAATCGGATAATGCGTAAAAACGACCCAATTCTAGAAAAACATCATCTCAAGTATTTTTAAACTGGTTAAAGTAACAACAAAAAGTACTCGACTCGGGTAAGCAAATACTGTTGGTAAAAATAACGTTGCTAATTGTGCTAAGGTCTCAAGAAAAGGCAATATGATCCATTACACCACTGCTAGTACACATCTTTCTTGGTGGCGGGTCCGAAAAGAGGATCAGGCTTAGTTATTACAGAACATTATAGATTTCGTGATTTGTATAATTTATGGAGATGGAATCATCTCGCTCCGTTCGTATTGAAGTGTAATCTGTTTGAGAAATCTCTCAGTGCAGTATATTCTACGTACTAATCCCACTTTCCAAGAGCTGTAGCAGAACACATCTGCTTCGGTGAGTGGAGATAGAGAATCGGTCGAAAAGAGATGAAGCAGATCATTAATCTTCGCACCTCCGTAGTTTGCCGCAATCTTCTAACTTTGACGCCTATAATCTGCAGTATCGTCAACAAACAATCCAAATCTTTGCTTTTTCTACTTTCAGGTTCTTTGCCCCTCTCGTTCCTTTCGTAGGCTTTCTCTTCTTAGACATACGTACAAGAATAAGAATGATGATAACAATAATAATAATAGCAACAACTATCAACACAACAATTGTGACAATCGAGACACAGAAACCAGTGATCTCCTGCCATTCGCCATCTGTCGTACCAAGCTCACAACGCCTGCGCTGTGTTCCCACATATGACCCTATCGAGGTGCAGTCAAACACAAACTCTTCTCCCACATTGGTCGTCTGGAAATAGCCGTCCAATGTGCAGTGGCCTTCGCGTACAGTGAGCAGTACTTCGGTTTGAGCAGCTCCTACCGAATTCTCTCCAGTGATGATATACGTCGACAATTCAGACACTTCTGTGGGAATACCTTCGATGGCGCCGGTCTGCTCGTTCAATGTCAGTCCTGCGGGGAGATCTCTGTCTGTGTAGAAGCGGGTGATGATGTAGTCGTAGGTGGGCACACGCTGCACGCGCGTGTCCTTTACGAGCTCTAGCACTGCAGAATCGTACATAAGATTCACAGGAATCTTGTACACACAACGATCCGTCTTTACTTCACCCAAACTCTCTCCATCGCATTCTCGATACTTGAATCCATTGTATCCCTCATCGCACATGGCAGGCGACAGCTGACCCTCTGCCACTGAAGGATATTCGCCATCTGCAGGACACACAGCACCCGTTCCCTTGCAGTAGTAGAACAAGAACGACTGAATACGCATCGACACCTCTGTCTCCACCAGCCACTCGAAGTAGACAAACGGCATGAAGTTAGCAGGACTGTCGTATGTCATCACGCTTCGTTCGGTGATAGATGCTGCTGCCACAGATGACAGTTCCATCAGTTCAACGCCCGCATCCTTGGAACCGCGCAGCGAGAAGCGGAGACCAGAGACAGAAGAGCTGCTGAGTATTCCGTAGCTGTTGAAGATGGAGCCTTCATAATTCTCCACTCTCCACAAGATATGCGAACTAGGTTGGAAATCAAGCTGAGAGTAGGTCTCCACATTGTAGTCGAAACTGGCCGAAAAGTCCACAGTGCTGGACGACCCAGAGATATCTGTGTAGGAGTCCACTACCATCGAGCACACCTCCACTCCGAACACACCTGTTGCATCAAACACCACAGGAGTGTCGAGAGACTCTTCGGAGGAGCGATGCACCTCGAATGCCAGCACATTCTTGTCCACTGTGGCTCCATTGAGTCCTAGGACTATATGGAACTTGGAGAACAAGGAGGAATCGCGTTCAATGATGGCGAAGGTCAGCTCATCGAAATCCTCCTGCATGTTGAACCGACCCACTCGATTGCCGTTGAAATACACAATCAGACCTCCGGAATAGCGAGCACGGATATTCAGCACTTGGTAATCCTCCAGATTGGGAATGCTGAATGTCTTGCGGATGAACGTAGTGACGTATGATGAGACGCCGATGTCGGCCGCTTTCACCGTATCCCATGCGCTGTCATCGAAGTCCACTGCGGTCCAGCCGTTCACTGCAATCATTGCCTTCAGTACCTGCCAATCAGAGTACTCCGTTTGGAAGGGAATGTAGGACGAGAAGGTTGACGATATCTGAACCGGAGCTGTGCCTCGAGGTACCATGCGAGTCTCGAATATCATCTCACCCATGTCCACAGTTAGCATGTAGCCGCCAGGACTGGACCACCCATCGCCATAACTATCTACTGCAATGAATGTATAGAGGCCGTCGTCCAGACAACGATCCACATAGGCGAGACCGTTCTGGATAGGGGGTGTGGGCACATCCACAATGATGTCCCCAGAATCGCCACGACCCTCCAGAAGCTTATAGGAAGTTTCCGCAGGGTAGTTATCTACTCGCACTCTAGCCGTAATCAGTCCTTTTCCTCCGGTGCACACTACCACTCCCAAATGGAAGACTGCCGTCACTGCTTCTCCTGTCGCCTTCTTCGCGCTAATTGTGTAGTCACGTTCTGCCTCGATTACTCTCGCCGTTCCAGAGATCACACCAGTCGCCGGACAGATAACGAGGCCAGTGGGGAGAGCAGGATCGGAGGAGAACTCCTGGTACATGCGGCTGTTAGGATACACCTCTGATATTTCAATATTCAGATAGGCCGAGCTGGACTCGTAGGCCAGCGCAGGAATATCTGCTGCAAGATTGTCGCTATAGAGATCAATACGATTAACTCTCCAGCTGCAGTCGGTGACAGCAGTAAAGTTGACGAACATGTACTGATTGTAGGGCTTATTGTTCTTCAGCCACATCTTCTTCGTCTGCCCCTTCAAAGACCACGGAAGATTATCGAATGCTGCCAACTCGGTCCATTCAGCATCCTCCTGGTTCTTAGCCAACACAGAGAAGGACTTCACGAACTGTTCCTGCGATCGATAGTAGGATTGGATCAAAATGGAGGATACCCACACACGACGATCGTTGTCAAATGTCACCACTGCAGAGTTGCTACCACAGTTGCTGGAGTAGAAGCCATCATTGTAGCCATGCTCCAATGGGTCACCACTCGAGTTGATCTGTCCCTCTCTTGAAGTAATTGTGTAGTTGAAAGCATGATCGAACTCATCAGACCCCAACAGCACTAACAAACCATCAAACGTGGATGCTGTAGAAGCATCAGAATCAGCAACTAACGCAACAGCTATTGTATTCTGCCCAGTCTGCAGATAGGAGACGGATTCTTCTCCATCTATCGACATGGTCTTCACAGGCAGCGTTACGGTATGGAAACCAGGAGCTGTGTAGTTGTGAGTCACTACCGCAGTCGGACTCACCTCTGTGATTCCGTTCATAAATACTTCCACACCATTCACGTAGATCGCACAACCAAACTGATATTGAATTGAGATCATAAATCCTGGAATGTCAGTCAGTGAATCGATAGAGAATGATTTCTTGTACAACTGCACACGATTGGTGAACGACTCGAAGTTACCCTTTGAACCAGTGAGCCAGCCACTCGTGTCCGACAAGTACCAATCAGTGGGGACATCTCCGTTTCTGTAGTAGTGCCATTCCTCACTGTTCTTAATGGGGAAGTTGATATTAAAGAAATAAGTGGGAGACAATCCCAGATTATTATCAAATCGAACGCGCAGAAGAGTTTCCTTCGCCTCTTCATCCAGCACTGCATTGATATACAAATAAGAATCACTGCTCCAAGCATCCTGGTCAGATAGAAGATTGATCCTGATACGTGACGACGTCAAGCAAACTAATGTACTCCAAACCTCATTATTTCGCTGATTGCTGTTCAAAGGAACAGAATAAATCTCACTCTCTGTATCAGCATCATATATGGCGAATCCCTCACGCGCTGCATCTGACTTATAGATACGAAGTAACTGCACGATGACACCAGTACAGTCATTGACAGTAATGCTGAACGAACCCGACACAGGAGTCGATAGAGCATTCGAAGTCATCACAAAGGTAGTATTGGGAAGAGTGACAGTAGCCACGCCCGATATACTACAATGTGATGGATCGAAGACCAGGCCAGCTGGAAGTTCGGGTGATAGGGTACAGTTACTGAAATCAAGAGATACAGGCACCACGTTAATCGCCTCCAGATTGACGAATGACACAAAGTCGTGTCCTCTAAACTCAAGAGTAGCGGGAGGATCAAAACTACAAATAGCGGGCATGTACTCATGAATCTGACACAAGTCGTTGTATCGATCGAGAATGGTCAATCGGAACTGCTTATAGACTTGAGTGTTGAAGTAACTAAAAAAGTTGTACTTCTCATCACTCGCCATCTCCACATCACCCACAGTGAGAATCGTGTGCTCAACATCATCTTCCATTCCAGCAAACACAGATCTTCTGAAGTTATACGTGCTCGTCTTTGATTCGTAACGAATTCCATTCACTTGAGGAATCACCGTTGAGTTCACCTCGATATCGAACCAGAAGGTCGATATGCTACTGTCTCTCATAGAAATCGAAGTACCAGGATTAAAATCAAAAATATTCGAGGCCGTTAAGCCTAGCACAGAAGATGTGATAGTTACAGGATAGGGGTACAAGACACAAGGAGCATCCAATACCGATGGGGTCAAAAGAGCCAAGAAAGCATCAAAATCAACTGTCGTCTGAGAAGCATCAGGAAAATGTAGCTCCACAGCTAAAATACTACTACTAGACCTCACTTCGCGTCCAGAACGAAGGAAGCCGCGCATATCTAAAGTACTATAAGAATCCGAACACTCCGTATCGGAAGAAACAGGTCCACTAGGCATATTATCACGGTAAACCTCTTCTCCATTAACATAGGCAATGACTCCAAAGCGATAATTCATCCGAACTTCATAACTCGCCATGTTCTCCATTCCGGAAAATGTCTTACGGAAATACTGTGTTCCAGGATAAGAGTTTACAACACTTCCCAGAGTCTCCGTAGGCCAGAGAGTGTCCTCAAATGAATACTCAGTCCACTGACCAGAAATGCTATTTGTGATCTTCCACACCTCATTCATGTTGATGGCATACTGAAGAGAAAGAGGATGCTCCTCTGATACCAAATTTGTCTGATAATACTTGAAGAAGATATTACCATATTTTCCATATAAAGTCAGATATGAACCTGACATCCAGGCATCACTGTTAGTATCAGTGAAATTCATTGTATACTGATTGTTTGTCGACGCTGGGAGACAAACCTCGGTATCAGAATCGACACTAGAAACATAAATAGGACTATGATACACAGCCTCCGCTCCAGAGTAGATAGTCACCACTTGCTCATTGCACCAATTCCTGCAGTGCATCAGCAATCTAAGGTAGTTTTGACCTTCTTCGCACACTAGGTCTCCAAAGACTACTTGTGCTGTAAGAACAAATAGCAAGATTTGAGAAAGCATATTATATACACCACAAGAATCAACTAAATAGTTTTGACCCTAACCAGTACTTTGTGTTTTTGGTTCAGAATAAGTGATTGGAGAACCAATTTCGGATGGGAACAATATAACCCTTTTGAGATAATGGCTGATAAGGATAATTTTGTCGCTAACAAGATCGATAATGTCTTCTCATCAACTAAAAAGTATAAAAGTGCAGCAATTTGGAAGATGGAGGCAACACTCAGGCAGCAAAACAAATAAACAGCCTTGCTCTGAGACAAAAAAATATTGCTCTGTTGAAAACAACTTTTCAGGCATTGCTCATTTTCGAAAAACTCCACTCAGCCCACGCCCCCTAGAAACAGTGCACCCATTCTAAAACGTGTTGCTAACAAAAACAAGCTAAAATCACGCCTTGACTCCCTTCGGTTGCTGTTGTGTAATGCAGTGGATGTTGCCTCCTCCCAGAATGACCTCGCGCGTGGGCACCATCACCACCTCTCGCTCAGGGAACACCTCCTCGAAGACCTTTCTCGCCATCTCGTCCTCCTTGACGCCAAAGCAGGGAGAGATGATCGCTCCGTTCGCAAAGTAGAAGTTCACATACGAGGCAGGCAGACGCTGATTCTCCTCTCTCTCGATCGTCCCCTCCTCCTGCTTCAGTCCAGCGAACTCCTCCTACAAGTGAGTGCCATCACCATCGCCTACCGGTGTGCGCAGGATGTCCGAGGGGATCTGCAGCTTGTGGATCTTCAGATGACGACCCTTCGCGTCAGTCGCCTCCTCCAGCAGCTTGTAGGCTCTCTGGCTGATGGGGTACTGAGGGTCGTTCACGTCGTCTGTCCACGACAACAACACCTCGCCAGGACGTGCGAAGACACAGAAGTTGTCCACGTGACCGTTCGTATCCACATCGCCAAACAGACCGTTCGGAAGCCAGATCACCTTCTCGACTCCCAGTCCGCGCTTCAGCATCGATTCGATCTGCTCCTTCGTCAGCGTTGGATTGCGATTGGGGTTCAGCAGACACTCTTCGGTAGTCAGCAACGTGCCCTCGCCATCGAACGAGATCGAACCTCCCTCGAGGATCATGTCGTACTTGTAGTAGGGGATGCGCTCTATGTTGCACATCTTCCCGGCCACCAGCAGATCATCTTCCCAGTAGTCGTAGCAACCCCCATTCAAACCACCCCACGAGTTGAACAGCCAGTTCGTGCCACGCACCACGCCATCGCTGTTCTTCACGAATATTGCGCCAGTGTCACGGAACCAAGAGTCGTTCATTGACATCTCCACCACGCGCACGTTCTCGTTCAGCAGAGAGCGAGCCACAGTGTACAGCTCCTTAGGAGCGCATACAGTCACAGGCTCGAAGCGAGCGATCGCGTTTGCCACGTTTGCAAACACCTTCTGTGCTGGGACAGCATTCTCTCTCCAAATGTCGGGCCTCTATCACAGTACTGCAGGAAAACAACCCATACCTGTGGAAAACCCATCCAAGTCTGCTCGTGAACATCCCACTCAGCAGGAGCCTTGAAGCCATCGTCAGCAGCGTATCCAGGCAGTATGGACATTTCTCAAAGAATCTACTGTGGAAACAGGGGAAGCACGGACAGGAATTGGTGGGATCGCACCTCCCAACAGAAATATGGGCTCATTGTTTAGTTCTTGTTGGAACGGCAGGACTGAGAGAGAGGATGAAGATCTTGAAAAAGGATCCACAGTGAAGAGTGCTACCAAGAATGGATTGCGCCAGACAGACAGTGGCCAAGCAGAAACAAAAAGAGGCAGTGCCGAGAGTGCAGCAAAAGGAAGTTCAGGTGCAGTGGAGGAATCAGTTTATCTGCAAACAGAGAAGAATGTGGATCCAAGCAGCTTAAATGACTCTTCGATGAGTTTTGATAGCTCCACAACGACCCAGCCTCTCCTGAACGGTTCCTCAGTATTCAGTAAGCAGTTACCAGAGATACAGA
>JZRM01000291.1:0-19256 GCA_000963415.1 Blastocystis sp. subtype 6 | reverse complement strand
ACATACGTGCGATACACTTGCCCTCGAGGTCTGTTTTCTCCAACTGGCCAGCAAGGAACGAACGCCTCAAGTTTGTCACATCGGTAGCCATCAGTGGAGATAATCGTACGAGTGATAGATGCGAATGAGATGTAGAGTATCTGGTGACTGGAGAGAAGTCCGGGAAAGTTTGTTTATATCGATTTAATCATTTTTATCATTCAGCTGTTTGATTCAAACATTGTGTTTTAACAAAGAAATGACATTTCTTGATACTGATTAAAAATACGATAACAATAGTTTTTCATCAAATAAAAATAGGAAGGCGGCAATTCTGCAATAACTTTACCTACATCTTGCTATTCTACAATAGCTTTACCTGGATTCCCTGCAACGTGCGAGAACGGAGCTATTTTTGTGTATGGAGGTAGAGTACAACCAGCTTCAATGTAACAATTATCCTTGATAACGCACCCTTCTCCCTATAGGTAACCAATAAGATAGTCAATACGATTGTACAATTTTCACCAATATACACATTGTCACCAATCCAAAGCGCCTTCAGTGTGCAGTGATCTCCAATGATTGTATTTTTTCCAATGGAGATGTATGGTGATTCTCGTCTACATTATAGTTCCTTTCAATCAATCACTGTTTCAAATATCCGTCTTCATCAATGATCTGCGAAGAAGGAGTTATGGATGTACCATTTTTAATAACTGATTGCCTTCCTATGACCACAATACCAAGATCAGCGTGGATACATACATCCTTCTCGATGATATTCTTTTTATCAATTTTACGACAACCATTATCCTACCATTCCGCCAGATTTGATATTCTTCAGTTCAAGCAATTTTGCTTCTTTGTGTATTTTCAACTTTGAGTTCGATATGTACTCTGATTTGTCGTACATCACTTTGGGGAAAACATGAGAAAAATCCATGTTTAAGAGAGCTCTAACAAACAGACCAAGCAAATAGAAAATAGTAAATTACAATTGCAGCAATTCTAATTATGCATCCTTTTCTCCATCATCTCTTCTTCACTTCGAATCATCACCTGCAACTGTTGGATAGCCGGGTACACCATAGGGACGAAGAACTTATTATAGAACTCGATCATGGTTTTGTTCCCTCCGATCTGGCTATCCGTGGCAAAGGAAAGGTCAATGCCGAACCACAGTTGATTCACGTCGCCCCATGCAATAATATTGCTGAGAGACTGGAATGGCTTCAGATACGCCGCGTACACATCGAGCAGATTATGGAAAGTCACTCTGTTTCCGTGGACAAGACAGACCACATAGAAAGCACAGATGACGAGCTGGTCGAGACTAAGCACTGGAAGGATTCTCCTCACATAATCAAGATCTAGATAACACTCGACACAGAGAGTCACTAAGAATATAGCGGATTAGAGACCAGGTGTGTGCTGCGATGACTGAACCTCGGAGATTGAAAACAGTGATAAGATACACGATGCGAGCGGAACAAAAAATGTGATAAGTGCTGACTAGATAAGAACGAAAAGACATCTCAACTAGTGGACTTGTCGCGAAAAAGAAAAGGGATCGAACCGTCAATTCCAGCGAGTCGAGCGACAATCTCGTCCCCAAATTCATTGGCGTAGATTGGACTAGAGTGGATATGCGAACAATCGCTTTACCTTCCATGAATTACGATAATCTGTAGCTTTGGACAGTAGATATTTACTTCCCAAAAACTGGATCGTAAGGAATATGCGTAAGGAATACTCTTGATTACATGCAATCATTTTCCTTGAGTAGTCAAGAGATAAAAAGGTAATATCGCAACATCGTCTAAATCAAACTATGAAAGATGAAATACCTCACGAGAAAAATAAAATCTTCATCAGACATATTATGGAAGTCAACTAAATTGAGGTTCTTCATTTGACGACAAAGCTAACCACTAACGAAGAGGATAAAAGGCCTACTCCATTTACTACTTCCTTTGTACTCCGACAAATGGGTTCAAAGGAAGTGAAAAGGTCACCTGAACAATGAAGAAATATCCTCAGATTTACGTAAACTCAAATACTTTGCAATGATTTGGAGTATACTCGGTTCTAGTTTGTCCATTCAGGAAAGAATATCGAAGTGGCCATTGACGAAAAGGTAGAAACAGGGAAACGAATGATAAGGGGGATCTTTTGCTCTGTGATTCTACACTGTGTTTTATTGAAGTATTTTTAAGTAGATCGAGTAAATAGTAATACTTGGTGGAGTACACTGTTTAATCTTATAGAATTAGTGTTTTATGTTGAAACTTTTCTTATATTATTTGACTAGCAATATATTTCATTTTTGTATTCTCTACACAAAGATAGAAATCAATAACGATTGAAAACAGTTTCCCTGTTTCCACAATCACTTATTTGCCATAAATAATCTATTTTCTGTAGAAGCACTTTTGCTTGCTATTTAGATTTAGAAGGTAAGTGAGGTGATAGGAATATTGCATTCAAACTACTCCACTTGTATTTTGTGACCTGTGGGGACTGAGAGGATGCAAAAGATTGAGAGTATTATACTCAACTCTCTGTTTTGTGAGAATTGAATCGGTTAGCTCTCGGATATACTAATTTGTTTGTAGATCTCTAGATTGTTTGTTTTGAAACATTTGAACTTTCATCTTGAAGTTTCTATTTAGTTCTAGTTTAGAGTCTTTTCTGGAGACAACTCCTCATTCTATTTGCTGTGTGAAAAAGTTCATGTATTCAACAAAGAAATGAAAACGAAATAAGAACGAGTTTCTGTAGTCCAATGATAATGAAATAGGTAACTAGATTTACAGGTAGAATATAGACAATAGTGATGGTGAGACAGTGAAAAATAAATGGTTTGTTAATAGTCCATTTGAAAGGAGGAATGCTTTTCGCAAATTCAGGATATTCATGACCTAAACACACATTAAGATAACGTTCTGTTCCATCTGGATAGTACCAAGTAACAGGAGTCATGTAGTGTCCCATGATATTAAGAAGAACAAATAGAATAATCGAGAGAATATAGCTCCAGATTGATAATAATGGCTGCTTCCATAGAACAACAATTAGCCCAGGGAAGAACCAGAAATGGTGATAAGAAGTAAATTTTTCAAATGACGTAGTTGAGTCATCGAACATAAAAGGAAACGTATTCAATATTGGGCGCTTTGCACATGGATAAAGCAGGAAGTCTATCCAGAAAGTGGCATGAGGGAAGAATAAAAGGCACATAGATTGACCAATAAGTGTAGGTAACTGGAAAACAGCACCCACAGCAGTTAGGACCAAAGCTATATTACAAAACCAGTACAAATCATAAAACCCTCCGATTCCAAAGCAGATTGTTCTGTATATAGTGATTAACAACCACCATCCAAAGCAAAGCCCTCCGTAGCAATAGCTAAATATAGGAAAAGCCCACACTGTATCTGTCTTATCTATCCAGTATCTACACACAAGAATATCACAGATTACAAGAATGATGAGTGGGATTGATTCTAACCAGAATGGGCAAGGTAGTATATTCTGCTTCACATTGCCTTTCAAATTCTGCTCAATATCATCCATAATAAAAAAAACTTGTCATAATAGTCAGTGAAAAGAATGATGAAACAAACAAGAGGTGTTACAGATGTCATAAAAAGTATTGGTAGCAGAAAGCCACCTATAATAGCCAATAATATAAGCAAAACCATAAAGGAGTGTATGATCTATTTTTCCCTCTTCTTCTGAACTTTCAAGATTTTCCCATTGATGTGGAATCCATTCAGATAGGTAATTGCCAACTCAGAAGCCTCGATGGTGGCGTAACTAACAAATCCGAATCCTCGACTCTGATTGGTCAATCGGTCACGATACACCTATCAATCATTCCCGCCAAATCCAAACTTTTGTACTCAAAACCAAACCATACTTGCAAAATAGTGTGAAGAGATCTTCTTCTGTCATGGATATAGGTAAATGATAGACAAAAAGATTAGCACCTGTAGGACCTATGTTGTAAAACGATTCTAGATCTACCTTCGACATGGCAACCATACACATCGGATACAAAATGACAATCGGAACTACCCTGGAATACAGGGTACGATGATTGCACTGGATAGGAGAAGACTGGGCTCGGATAGGACAAAAACGTACAATAGGGTGATGTGGAAAGAGAATACGAGCTGCTTACAATCTGTGTGTTTGCCAGTTGTTCTTGGGGAATAGAGATGGGATATGGACAGCTTCTGAGGTTGTGATGAAGAAGAGAAAGAAATACAAGGAAGAAAAGAAAGATGATTGAGATGGCACTGTAGTTGATTGCTGAGCAGAAACTGATAGAGAAGAAGTGTGAGAGCCTTCGGAGTTCATTTCTTTCGGTTTAGATAGAGATAACTCGCATTTCTGGCTGTTTTTTGAACAACTTGTCTCTTTCTGTATTGATTGTTTTTCATCCTCTATTGCTAATAAAATACGTAAATAGACTACTCTCCAAATTAGGGCGACAAGCACCTGGCAGACCTGCCGAACTAGATTCCAAATCAGAAATATCATGTTCCTCATTTATACATTCAGCAGCACCTGTGTTAAGCCGTTTATACTTTTTTTTGTTTGCAATGCTGACTTGAACAGGATTTCTCATCTATGGGTTATTAGCTTATTTGTCATCAAAAATACATTCAAAAAAGTAAAACATCCGTTCAAACCATGAATAAGCCTTTCTGCATCTTGTTGTGAAGGGACATAAACAAACGCGCTATCTAACCAGTAATTCAATATAGAGAAAAAAAGATACGATTGCAGTGCTTCGTCCTTTTGTTAACAATGAGAGAAACCTTTTCAATAAGGCAATAAGATGATAGGAAATGAGTAATATCCTCCTCGCTCATAGTAGTCGGTATATTACTTAAGTGTAACTTGACAGAACTACGCGAAGAGGCTTTCGCCCTCAAATCAACAACAGGAACAGAATCTGATTGAGATTTCATTCTCATATTATTGCTAGAAAAGTAGAACACTTGGAAACAGTAACAGAGTTGGTTGCAAGACTATGCCTGAGAAATCCCACTAATAATAATATAATATGAATTCTCTTTTTCACCAGAAACTATTGTCGGATGTTAGCCGACAGACACGGACAAACCTTAATTCAAGATTTAGACCTCAAACGTGTTCACTGGACATCTTGAGGATATGTTTTTACACCCTTTATAATCAAAGGATTTTCGATCACTGCACGTTCAAGTGACACATTTATATTCTTTTGACGTAATCTATTGTTGCTTAAATCGGATTATTATTATTGATGCCAAATCCGAGTATTGGCTTTATTCCAATCTTACATTGTCGAAAATACGCTGATAACACTTCATCCTTCTGAATTGTATTACAATTTTTGCTGGCCACATACAGCGATGTTTCTGGACTACAAAAGATTCGAATGTATAAATACAATGATTGTTGTGCGCTACTACATCGCTTGTCCTTGTCTGCCAATATTTTCCACATTACTAGACTGAAATGCATTTGTTACTTGACATTTAATATATCATTATACTTCATATGATTGTTTACAGCAACTAACTTCAGTCCAAACAGAAAGCCGTTTTCTTCCAAGGCAGCTCAGGTACAGATTAGAGAAATCGTAGAAATGACTTGATATGAATTACCACGTTTCCTACATCGATCTTGTGATCAAGCAGTACTTTGTAGTTGGACCGTTTCTATACTAGATATTTAATTGACCTATAAACCTTATGGTTTTGATAGAGCTAGAATTAGTCAGAGCGGAAAATCTTCGGATTTGCTTTCGCAGGCAATTATTAAACTCTGATTTCATTTGATACACATATTTCAGAGTTATAGTTACACTTACTCTTCTCAAGCAGTAAATAGGTGCTCTCTTGCTTCAATATATAAAGAACATAAGCAAATAAGGAATATGAGTTTTTAGAAGCATCGCATCTGTAAAACGATGGCTACTCCTCTAACAGCTCTTTTCTCTATTGTTTACTTTTCAATAGATTGGTTTCTATGTTTTTCTAGTTGCTCAGTTGCAATGACGAATCAAAGGAAAGTCATTTGGCTAGTGGAATTAAATCTATCAATAGCATCAGTTTTAATACAATATAAAAAACACATGAATAATCACAAAGACCATCGTTTGCGAATACGTAGTGGATACGATGGCTTTGGAAATAAGAAAGGGACTGTGGTTGGGATATGGTGAATGGAATCGATTCAAAAACTATTTGAAAGTGGAACAGCGTGACTGACACTTTTTTGTATAGTGAGTGTATTGGTTTTACTCCTATTTTTGACAACGAATAAGCAATTTCACAGATGCCTCAGCGACGGTACTATTGTGATTACTGTGGACGTTCCTTTGTTGATACTAAAGAAAAACGAGATGCCCATTTTCAGTCTCAAGTTCATCAGAACAATGTCCGTATGTGGTATGAATCTCGCAAGGGTATGGGTAGATCTATATTAGTTATGAGTAGAAACCGCAATTGCAGTTCAAAAGACAGTTTCTCAACCTGTATGCATTACTTTCAAAAAAACGGGGTTCTGTCGACTTGGAAATAAATGTCCTTATCGTCATGTTATTATCACTGATGATATTCGAGATGGATATAGTGTCATTCCTGGTAGTTTCTCCAGTCTGATGTAACACCAAGATGGAATGTTGGAGACGACCGTTCGTCCAATCGAAGATACTCCCTGGACACCAGTCGAGCCATACGCGAGTGATTCCGAGCTGAAACAATCGGTTTCTCAAACAAATCAGGAGCAGTTTATACCTATGAGGGTGGATTTACCTCCCTCTCTTTTGCCTGTACATTCTAGTATATTTGATAGCGTTCCACCCGTGGAGTGGGGATCTATTGTTTGTTTCCACACACTTAATCGACTCCAGACATTTGGAATCGTCCCACTCGGAGAAAATGGAATCTACTAAGACTCGCTCCAAAGGTGTAACAAGTCAAAGTGATTCTTACTCTGATCCTGAGTATCTAAAGAAAAAAGCATTCTTTGATCAATTAAAAGTGAAATGTAAGAGATATATAAGGAACTTGCGCTCATTTTCGTAGTACAACTAAACTGCACCGAATTACAAGAAAATGCGATAAAAGAGGCGAAAATGATACGAGACAATCTTGTTATCCTAATATCACAACTTTCAACAAGGATACAGAATATGAAAGTAGGGCTATCGAGTTCTTGATAAGTAGGTCTCTGATTTTTGTAAAGAGTTTGGATTCGAAATTATTGATGGTAATCTAGCTCTGATTGATGATGACGATGTGTATTGTATGAGGAGAATATCTATTGTAGACCAGAACAAAACCAGCACACACAAGTGTTCAAGACAGTGCAGAGAAGACATGTAATGGAGCATCCTCCTGATACTGTGAACGTTTGTGAATTTCTTTCTTGTCATCTCTAGATTCCTCCTGCTGAGTGTCTCTCTCAGTGAAAATATTCATTTAGGATAATCTGTAGAGTGCAGATCTTGCGCAATCATGGAAGCGTTGATACATTTGTCCGTTTGACAAAGAACAGTAACTCATATGATTTAACAAAAGTAAAGAGCGTAACAGTGAATTGGTGTTTCGATCATAGGAACAACTGAGCGCCGCTGAGAAGGTTTTGATTCGCGGTGAGATTACTTCCATCATGAAAATGTTAAAGGATGCAATGCCGTGATTATGTATAATATAGTGCCACATAAATTCTTGTTTGTTTCATATCTTCGTGTTTAAATTCTCTTCTATATATTCAACAACTCTGTTGTGGTGGATGACAGAGTGCCAGGATAGCCGTGTTTCAAAGGATCTCTTATATGTTTCCGACATTTCTGGAGACTTTTCCTCAGACTCTTTTACTGTAGGAATAGTTGCATATAGAATAACCCTTACTTGTGTAGTCAGAGTATTCTGATCTTAATGAGAATCATAACCCTCCAAAGGAAAATACACTACAAAAGGTATATGAGTATTCGGTTGTAATTATTTATGTGTAGAGCAATAGTGAATGCTATTCCGAGATAGAAACAATTCGTTTGTCTGAGTTCAATTTGAATCAGCCTTCCCAACAATCGATAGACTACTCTTTTGACGAAGTGCCACTGAACGTTCAAGTGCTTTGAATCGAGTTATAACTAGTTACGAGATGATTCATGCTTTGGCTATCGAAAGTTCTCTTTTGATAGAGATCATGATCCTTCTTTGTTTGTCCCAAGTGCTTCACTTCGGTCGCACTCTTCTACTGTGTCTTCTCTTCCTTCTTTGGAATCGATTGTTGTTGACGTCTTTTGATTTAATTCAAGATTCACGACATATACGAAAAGCTGGATAAGGTTGTAGAGGATTCAAAAAAGCGTATCCGTGACTTGGAGTTGGCACTACATACTCCTCCTCGACCCAAGGTGGCTTATGACGAAGAATTGTTATTCTAGAGACAGCGATCCATTTAATCCTCTTTGCTCTGGTCTTTGACAGTTCGGACGAGTATAAAGACAATGGCGTTCGTGCTCCTTTTCCACTTTTGTGCTATATGCATTGTTTGTTGATACCTATGCGAACTGATCCCTTTTTGAGGAAACACAAAGAATGGAGTGTATGTCGTCCCTGCCAAATGAGGGCAGCAGTGCATGTTGGCATTTCCATGATTGTTTCGATTCAGATCTTAATATTTTAGGCGTTTTAGCGCTGTTAGTTTTTGCGGTTCGTTGGATAACATTGTAGAAATGTTCCTGCAAAAACGTTTTGATCGGCAGTTTGATTATACTGGAGATATCCCAATCCCAGTTTGTTTTAATTGCCGTAAGCCAACTTATTATGTACATACAAAACAATGCATCCAGGAATATGATTTATTTACGGGAGGCCTACTTTCGACTATTCCTTCAGGTGTACCTGCAAATCGCAATGTGGTGCAGCTATATTCTTCTTTCTCCAAGAAGGGTCAAGAATATGTAGTTGCTTGCCAAGACAACATCGCTCTCTCTATTTACGATATGACTCGCCACCACTACGTCGCCACAACAGAAGGTTCAGATGAGTCGTATTTGGGTGTATTTGCTGCTACCCACGGAGGTATTAATCCTTCTGGTTTTGCTTGCGGATACAATGCACAGGAGATGGGAGTGAGGGTATCTTGTCTTCATAAGAACTAGGGTTATTGCTTGACTGGCATGATGTCCGAGCTGGATTTGGAGCAGTCAAAGATTAGGTATGACATCTACATTACGGCTGCTGCTTGTTCGTACCGCGGATGCACCTTGGCTGTGGGAACGAGTGACAGTTTGGTGCTGCTGTATCAGATCGGCAAGCGAGGATTTGGTGATATTCCTGAGGACGAGCAGGCGGAGGAGGATGAGCGTAGGGTGCTGTGAGTTGGGTTCATGGGTAGCGGAGGTGACGCTGGAGAAGGTGATTGATATGTGTCGTGGTCTGGGAGCCACGGAGAGTCGTCTGGAGAGTGTGGAGGGAAATGTGTCGAACATCAACTGCATCTGCTGGCATCCCCAGATGAAGATCTTTGCCGTGGGGTGCAACGACAGCAGTATTGTGGTCTATTCGTGTCCTCTGGGCTCTTGGTGCTGCCGACTGCAAGCCTGTCCCTATGGAAACAACATCATGTCGGTCTGCTTCCACCCGACAGAGCCGTTGCTGTTTGCAATCGTGACAGGAGACCAGGGCACCTATCTGACTGTGTGGACGTAAATGTGAAGAGGCGGGTGAACTGTAGGTATGCGCCACGTAAGAATATGAAGCTGTGTGAGTTGTACCGTATCGATGAGCTGGTGAGTGATCAATCGTATAATGTGGTGCCGTCGCTGTCTTGCCATCCTCGTGAGAATATGATTATGCTCTCCTTCCCGAATGGTCATGTGGTGGGCTTATCGTTGTGGGATAAATACACGCATTTGGGAAGAGGAATGACTTCTGCGTCACCTCGCCAAGTTCCTTTCCGTGCATTCTATGAAGGAACGACCGAGAAGACAATGGCTCCACTGACTCTTCCTCTTATTCACTTCTTCACAAACTATGAATTGGAGTTGAAAAACAATCGACCGAACCCTAAGTTCTTGGTGAACTATCGAGGAATGCGGGAGCAGTGGTCTCACTTTTTAGTCGATTTACCTTCTGCTGTGCATGGTTCCGCCAAGGAGGCTGTGGTTGTGCGAGCAGATGGATTGAAGGTGAGTGAGGATGGTATGGATGTGGTGCTGTTTTTGCGTCCTGAAGCCTCTGAAAAGCGTAGGGAAATGAAGTGAAGGTGACACATAGCACGTATTCGAAAACTGAATCCAATGGTGAACCAAAATGATCCAAATTTCGATCCGGAAGATGACACAAACTACATGTATGTCCCAGATACAAAGGATGATAATCGGCGCTTCTTCATTTTCCTACCTGCTGCAAAGGCATACAAGATGATCAAGGAGTGGGAAGAGCGTGATCCTGAAGATGAAGTGTCAGAGGAACAAGAATCTCGTTTCTTCGGAGGTGTGCTGTATGAGAAAATGCCCAAAGAAGAGCCTTGCCAAGATGTGTTACCTCTGAACAATAGCTAGTACAGACTATGGATTGAGTTGAATTATAGTTATCTCATGGTGAACCAGGAGGGAACACAGCTGGAGTACCGTATGTGCTCTCTTTCCAATCTGAAAACGCCTACAAGTCGAGTTGGAAAACAAGGTGAAGAAGGTGACTACGAGCTGGTGTCCTCGACGCAGCGAATGTGGAAGCTCAATGTGGTGGTGCGAAAGATTTTGGCAACCCCTCTGAAGACGTCGAAGGGTCTGGCGGTAGTGCAGTATGTGCTGGAGGACACAGATGGCACACAGTGGTTGGTGTACTCGAAGAATTACGCAGATGGCAATCAGGGATACACCCCTATGCAGAAGTCAAAGGGGCTGCACTTCCAGGTAGGCGAGGTGGTGTGCGAAACTGCCTGGCAACAAATTGAGGAAGGTGAGAAGCCTCTGATGGCCATTCGTACGAATCAGGTAGTCGTATACTGAGTGAGTGATCGATAGCGAATTTTGATGGTTGATATGGATTACAAAGTGATTGCAAGCCGTCCATCTATCGTATTGATTGGCGGTACTGCACGTCTAACAACCTCTATGCAGTGGCTGGGATATACAATCATGTACACTTGCTCTGATAACCGTCTCTACTACATGATGGCGGATGGTCGTGAACGTCCTATCGGATCATTGGATATCCATGCCACAGAACCTACGCTCATGTCGGTATTACCTGATCGTGTGCTCTATGCCTGCAAGCATCGTGATCATCGTCTTACCCAGCTACTGTCACGCGCTCTGGTGCCTTTGGAACCTTTAGTGATGGGTCTGTTGAAGGCTCCCGAAGGTTATGTGAAGAACCGCGAGCAGCTGATGATGAAGATTATCAAACAGTATGCATACAAGCCTGCTGAGGAGGATCCCACAGGTCCTCGTCCCACTGGACCTGGTTACAATGCAGGAGTAACAGGCGAATTGATTCGCGAACTTCGTAAGCAAGGATATCTAAGCGTGGCATATGCGATTGTGCGAAGCACTGGAGGCAACAAGGAGTTCCCTGACCACCCTCAGATTGCTCCTGAGATCAAGTCTGACCTGGCTATGTCATTGCATCATCTAGAAGATGCATTACAGGAGCTGCTGATCGATTCACCGCAGTTGATGGTAAGTCGTGATGGGTGGAAGTAAGCAGTAGGAATACCTGAAGACAGCAGAGGAGGGAAAGCCACTCACAGCAGCACTTCCTCACCCTCGTTCTACACTAGCAGAACGGTTGCGATCACTGGCTTCGCTGGCTGCAATTAGTGGAGAATTCAATATAGCGCGTCGATGCATGGATCTGTGTGGTGATGACTGGTCGCTGATGGAGCTGCTTAGCATTGGAGGCGAGCAGACATCCTCTTTGCTGCAGCAGCAGGCTTTGCGAGCAGATGGTCTTCGACCCGATATCAAGGAAGCTGCCGAGGTGTTGTATGGCAAGCAGCTGAAGAGCCGTAAGCGAGGCAATGACAGTATTGCGGCACTGAGTTTGCCTCAGCGTATTCCAACCTTACTGGAAGGAGGAAGCAATGCGTTGCTGCCTGTTTGGAAGCAGAAGCGAATTCCTCGCGTAGCATTGTGTGCATGAGATGATCCACAGATTCCAGAAATACCCAAGCCAGAGCCGCTGCCGTCTGAGTATCCTTTGCTTGAGATGAGTAATATTGCCGCGTGGGTAGGAGCTCGTCAGATCGTGGAGATTCGAGAGGAGGAAGCAGAAGCCGGTAGGTAAGATGAAGGTCACTGAAGGGTAGAGGATGACCCTCGTTTCGGTGGTGCTGCATTGATGGTGGGCAACGAAGGTGAAGATTCAGTTGTTCTGTATCTGCGAATGGAGGATCGTGATGATCCTACTGTAGTGTTTGATAACAGTAATCAGGGAAACAATATGACGATCCATGGTGCTGCATTTGTGGAGGACTGTGATGCGCCCATTGATAAGGGAGATGGTGATAAGGTGAAGACACTGCGGCAGTTGGTGCTAGGCTGGGATAAGGATGGAAAGGAAGCAATGGGAACTCTGACTTCAAAGATCACTTTGGAGCACAACACGTTGCGAGTGGCCTATTTCCATCCAGATGTACAGCGCCGCTTCTTCACTGTGGAGATGTGGGTGAATCGTGGTGCCCGCAACGGTTATATGGTAGGAATATTGAGAGTAAGTGAATTATAGCCGTTGATCACGCGAGGTACAGAACAGGACCGTATGTGGTCTTTCGGTCTGGAGAATGGCTATGTGGTATTTGAAACAACGACTGGAAAGATGTTCACTTCCTCATCATGTGTGAGTTGGGGTATTCGATAACGTGTAGTGGTACCTCCAAATACCTGGAAGCATATAGCTGCGACTATAAATTGCGTAAGCAAGAAAACAACCACCGTGACTCTGTTTGTGGATGGTGTAAAAGTGAAGGAAGACAAGATTGCCAGTCCTGAGCGTGAGCCTCTGGAGGAGAATGATCAAATTCTGATCGGTGGCGTAAATACACTTGCACGTATTACTGAAGTTCGTTATTGGGCTTCCGCACGTTCTGAAGATGACATTCGTGACTTCTATAAGAGCTACCTGAATTTGGCAGAGACAAAGGGCAAAATGAAGGGAATGGTGATCCGTGAGGCAGGAGCTGGAGAAGGCTTCGCAAGGCGTCGTGGACGTCGTGCTGAGAAGGTAGAGCCAGTAGTAGAAGAGAAGAAAGAGAAGAAGGAAGATGTGGTCAAGGTAGAAGAGGAAGACATTAGTCTGAAAATGGAAGAGATAAATGATCAGTTGGAGGAGGCAGAAGAAGAAGTGGAAGAAGTGAGAGTGGAGCTGAAGCATGTAATCCGCAAGCCAATTAAGCGTCGTATGCACAAAGCTGAGGATGAAAACACTCGCAGAGAGCGAGAAGAGCAAGAAGCGAAGAAGCGAATGAAATATGAAGCTAAAATGGCTGAACGCAATGCTCGTATTGAGGAAAGACGAAGGAAGCTCAAGGAAGAGGAAGAAAAAGAGGCTCAAAAGACTTCTGAAGTTAAGATTACGGTGACGATAGATGAAGAGCAAGCGAAAACTCCTAAGGCTGAGGAAGAGGTGAAAGAGACTCCTCAGGTGTTAAATGAAAGGCCTATAGTGGAGATAGTTGAGATTAAGTCTCCAAAAGAAGAAGAAAAGATTGAAGAAACTCCTAAAGAAGAGAAGGTTGAGGAAGTTCCTAAAGAGGAAAAGATTGAGGAACTTCCTAAAGAAGAAAAGATTGAAGAAACTCCTAAAGAAGAAGAGAAGGTTGAGGAAGTTCCTAAAGAAGAAGAGAAGGTTGAAGAAACTCCTAAAGAAGAGAAGATTGAAGAGCTTCCTATTGAAGAAGAGAAGGTTGAGGAAACTCCTAAAGAAGAAGAGAAGGTTGAGGAAGTTCCTAAAGAAGAAGAGAAGATTGAGGAAACTCCTAAAGAAGAAAAGAAACGTGGTCGTCGTCGTGGTCGTAAGGGAAAAGAAGAAGAAAAACCTAAAGAAGAAGAAAAGCCCAAAGAAGAAAAGAAGGGCGGAAAGAAAGGTGATAAGAAAGAAAAGAAGGGTGGAAAGAAAGGAAAGAAGGGTGGAAAGAAAGAGAAATCTGAAACAGAAAAACCCAAAGAAGAAGCTAAAGAAGCTATTAATGATGATGATTTCGATTTCGATGAAGAGGCTGAAGAATCTAAAGTAGAGCCTAAGAAGGAACCTAAGAAAGAAGAGCCTAAAGAAGCTATTAATGATGACGACTTTGATTTCGATGAAGAACCTGAAGAGCCTAAGAAAGAGCCTAAGAAGGAACCTAAGAAAGAAGTTAAAGAAGATATTAATAATGATGAATTTGATTTCGATGAAGAACCTGAAGAAGAAGAGGCTAAGAAGAAGGCCGAAGAAGAAGAAGCTAAAAAGAAGGCTGAAGAAGAAGAGGCCAAGAAGAAAGCCGAAGAAGAAGAGGCCAAGAAGAAAGCTGAAGAAGAAGAGGCCAAGAAGAAAGCTGAAGAAGAGGCTAAGAAGAAAGCTGAAGAAGAAGAGGCCAAGAAGAAAGCTGAAGAAGAAGAGGCTAAAAAGAAGGCTGAAGAAGAAGAAGCTAAAAAGAAAGCTGAAGAAGAAGAGGCTAAAAAGAAGGCCGAAGAAGAAGCTAAAAAGAAGGCTGAAGAAGAAGAAGCTAAGAAGAAAGCTGAAGAAGAAGAGGCCAAGAAGAAAGCTGAAGAAGAAGAGGCTAAGAAGAAAGCTGAAGAAGAAGAGGCCAAGAAGAAGGCCGAAGAAGAAGAAGCTAAAAAGAAGGCTGAAGAAAAGATTGAAGAAACTTCTAAAGAAGAAAAGAAACGTGGTCGTCGTCGTGGTCGTAAGGGAAAAGAAGAAGAAAAACCTAAAGAAGAAGAAAAGAAGGGCGGAAAGAAAGGAAAGAAGGGTGGAAAGAAAGAGAAATCTGAAACAGAAAAGCCTAAGGACGAACCTAAAGAAGCTATTAATGATGACGACTTTGATTTCGATGAAGAACCTGAAGAACCTAAAGAGGAGCCTAAACCAGAACCTAAAGAGGAGCCTAAGCCAGAGCCTAAGCCAGAGCCTAAGCCAGAACCTAAAGAAGAACCTAAACCAGAACCTGAAGAAGAACCTAAACCAGAACCTGAAGAAGTATCTAAAGAAGAACCTAAGGAATCTAAGCATCGTAAGAGAATACCTGTACGTTCAGTGATGCCTACAGAAGAGCCAGAAGAGAATGAAGAACCAGAGGAACCTATAGAAAAACCGAAAAAAGAAGTTCGTGTTTCTCTTCCTGAATCTGAGGAGGAGCCTTCAGAGCCAAAGCCAGTCAGTCGTCATCGCAGCAATCGTCCACGTGCTCATGGAAACGATGAACCAAAGAGACATCATCATCATCACCATAAGAGTCCAGAAGCTGGAGAATCAAAGCATCATCGCAAGCATCGTCCCTCTACGAGAAGTGAAGAACCTCCCCAAGACGATGAAGCCATTCTTGGTGACTTTGGCAAGGAGGCTGAAGCTATTTCTGAGGGTAGTGAAGAATCAGATAAGGAAGTACCCAGCTATAACTTCACTGCTCCTATCTCTCGTATCTCCCGATCTCCTACACCCATTCGTCGAACTGTTGCTGCGCCTGCTCGCCGATTTACTCCTTCTCGCCAGATTCGACCTATGGACGATTCAGATGACGATGAAACGTACTTGGGACGCAGCTCTGTTTTTGGTACTCGAACATTCACTAGTCCTGGCCGTATGGCAGCGAGTTCAGACACACGTTCACCAACTCCGTAGAAATAGTGGAATGATTTTATGATTAGATTACGATCCTTCGGAAGACCGTTTGGAGCAGATCGTAGCACGCAGTTCTCACATACTGGAATGAGTAATCGTAGTCGCAATGCTGCTATGAATGATTCGGACAGTGAAGACTCGGGATTGCCTGGACAAGCGAGAATGTTTAATTATCGAAGCAATATGGGCAGCAGGTCGCCTTTTAATCAAAATAGAGGGCGTCATGTGACAGATGACAGATATTGATCAGGCTCTTATTAATCCTAATGTTCTAATCCAAGTTTGTTAACAAACATACGAAAATGACTTGATGCTTGGTAACGGTTTCCTTATAAAGTGCTGATAGGCACGAGGAAGTTGCGCAGATGTTGGTTTCATATTCTTTTGTCCCACCAATGCAGATAGAAATACATTGACATCAGTATCAGGTTTCACATTCGTATTTTGATCCTCCTTTCCAGCATTGCTATTAGCGAAAACTGGAGGAAGTTGATATCTTTTATAATCTCCGTATCCTAGGTAAGATTGTAGCTGATGGATCTCTTCTTCTGTAGTTCCTTGCAGTGGAAGAGTAAATTCAAACTGCCCTTTCCTTTCTACTTTAGCATTACACGGTGATGGATGTGAATGGTCACATACCTTTGCCTGAGACAAAGATTGTTCGGTACTCATAAGTCTTTTTCCCTCCAGAGTTGATGTACTCACAATAGAAGTAGGTGCTGGGATATACTGGTTTTGAAGTAGAACAGAAGACTCCACTGAAGGTGAATTCAGAACCCTTGAAGAGGTAGTAGTATTCGATGACACTTCTGGATGGAAAGTTCTTTCACATGGATAAGGGATTTGTGAAGAATACTGAATAGATAATGGATCATTCTGATAAGATTGTTCTTGAAACCCTTGAGAATAAGAATACTGATGGTTTGCAGAGGAGATAGCTTGAGAAGGGATAGAAGCCTGTTTACTAGAAAGAAAGCCGAGAGAAGTATTCGAATCACCGTAGGCAGGAGAATCAAGTGGTGCCTGAGGGAACGACAGTGTTTCTGAAGATATATTAGAAGTAGGATGAGATAGCAAAGGAAGATGGGAAGAAAGAACTGGCTGAGAAGAAGAATTGGAAGAGCATGAAAGAATTTGCAAAGAACCAGAAGAATGGAAGTCACTTGAAGACTGTGAGAGAGTCTTAGGAGAGTAAGGATTGTCAGTTGGTTTCGCCTCTTTAGCTGAATCAACTGTAAGTGTTTTGTTCAAATTAGATTCAATAAGATCTTTTTCCATTTCATTTTTTGCACCAGTTTGATTCGTATCGTTCTTCTCTTTCTCTATTACGCTTTGTCTCTTTGGTGATACTTTTTTCCCCATTACTTCCTTTTTCTCCTCTTTCTTTTGCCAAGACAGTGCTGTCTGTGTTTTCTGCCCCTTTTGTAGATGAGGAGTTTGCACATTCTTCATCTTTTGTCTTCTTTCAATTTCCTGTACCCTTTGAATCAATTTCATCTCCTCCCTTTGCTCCATCTCTAGTAATCTAGCCTCATTTAGTGATTTCTCTTCCATTTGCTCCATATTCACCTTTTGTTTTATTGGTTCTTTCTGGGCCATTGGCACTGGGAGTAACTTTCGTGCATTTTGTGCTTCTGGCATACTTTTTGCTTTCGATGCTTTCGATGCTTTTGGTACTTTTGATACCCTCGCAGCCACCGTTACCTTCTGCTTTTTTCTTTCACTTCGTTTTCGTGGCTTTGGTACTTCCTCTGCACTCGATACATACGCTGCATCATGGACTGTTTGCAATTCTGACTCCACTGCCACTTCACTTTTCAATTCATTCTTCATCATCACATCACTCGATATCGATCCATTCCCTTTTTCCACTTCACCCACAACCTGAACATATTTATTCACTACTCGCTCTTCATCAATAGTTTTTAAAAGAGAATCAAGATCATCTCGCAAAGTAAAAGAATAAGATGGTATCATATCTTCAAAACCAAAATAATCAAACACTTTGGCTTCCAGCGATCTATACGATTCTTCCTTTGCAATCACTCCAATTGGGTTCAATGCTTCAATGGAAGCGATTCCAGTAGTATGTTCCTCTTTCTCCACAACCAATTGATCCATCTTTGGAGTATAAACAAAATCTGGAAGTGTACTCACAGCTTTAGGCTTAAAAGGAAAGTCAATAAACTTTCGCCTCACACTAAGTCGACATCTCCATTCGTCCACTTTATGGAGTGATTTGATCCCTTCAAAATGAATGTTCTTTAGATTGTTCTCAAGATCTTTATCTGATATACCAGTTGATAAACCAGATTCTTCCATCATACCCTACTATTCACATGCAATTCTACTCCTACGGTCACAATAGGACTTGTTGTTGAACATGACGAAAATAGTCCCGATTGTTTGCTTTCCAGAATTTCTACTTCTGACTCTTTTTCATTAGTTCCAGATACAGACTGCGATGTATCCGTTTTTTCTAGTGATAACTTCGTTTTCAATTCTATTTAATCATAAAATGGAAACTGAATCACTCTCTTTTGCAACATAATTAATTCTTCTGTTTTCATTGAATTCCAACAAATTATCAGGAAGTAATTTCTGAACACTTTGTTTCTCCGTTTCTCTACTTCCTAAAACACTACAACGAGACAATACAACACCACAGAAGGATGAGAAACACCATCCATTCTCACACGATCACCATTTTGAAAGGTTCCACGATTCTTTGAATTGTCTTCCTCTTCCAATATTACTGGATCAGAACCTACAGGATGTAAGATGGTGAAACGTAACATAAAACACTTACAATTTGGAAGATCATCTTGTTGAGGAGAATTAATGATAAATAACGTATCACTGTTTGAATGGCGAACCACACTCGAGAGACTAGAAAGGAATCAGAAATAGACTGAATATTACCCGTTCATGATACAAATACGTATCTCTGGTTGATCTCGATTTGAATATATGCAACTTATGAAAAATGGTAGTTTCACTAAACAAATATATGATCTTCTCCATTATCAATCTTCTCATGGATTTAGATTAGTAGCATAGAATCCCGTATTTTTGAAACCATCTTTTGTAGAATTCAATAGCACAACTGCACACTCATTTCAACATTGCTTGTTGCAGTAACTCCATCCCATAGAGTAATAGCAAATATCTTGGCAATCTGATGTATTCCAGTTGCGATACAATCCATTCCAGAAGTTTCCCTGATTTCTGCCTCTTCCATTACTCAGCAATACTGATGAATTGCTATCTCTTTACACTGCTCCTGCTATGTATTACTGTAGCAGATGAGAATTCACTGCATGTACTCCATAAATCTGGGACTTCTTTTGACTTTATGAGTAGCACTTGTTTTTGTATATTAAGCAATAGCATTCGCTCGGAACTATTCATGGGAAGTATTAGGTCTCATTG
>JZRM01000290.1:0-27405 GCA_000963415.1 Blastocystis sp. subtype 6 | reverse complement strand
TTTGTTACCAGAAGTGCGCGCACGTACTAGATAGAAGAAGCTGGTCTTGCCGCTGCCGCAGGGACCCAGGAGCAGGAGCGAGTCTCCATGGATCGTCTGCGCCCTCCTGCCTCGCGTCTTCCAGAACACGCGCACTGCGAGTGTGAAGAACAGATAGGAATGAGCTACGTGCGATGAGTCCCACGCAAAGTAGGTAGAGAGCGGTCAGCACGGCCATCAGCGCGATCCCGAATGCTTGTTGCTACATAGCGAGAGGACAGCCGAGTCGTACGTCGGTCACATGGAAGAGCGAGGCAATCCTGAATTGCAAGTAGTAGAAGTAGGTGAGGACCGATGCGGGCAGGTTCTGGTACTGCAGATAGAGAGAGGACATGGATAAAAAAACGTTTGTCAAACAAGAAGAAGGAGAGAAGCATAGTACTAACAAAACGAATTCTTTACGAACGGTCCACCTTGGCCATGTACTGGATGAGATCGACCATGCGGTTGGAGTATCCCCACTCGTTATCATACCAGGAAACGAGCTTGACGAAGTGGTCGTTGAGAGCGATTCCTGCCTTGGCGTCGAAGACGGAGGAGTACGGGCAGGTGAGGAGGTCGCGCGAGACGACGTCGTAGTCGACATATCCCATGATGCCCTTGAGATAGGTCTCGGAAGCCTCCTTGACGGCAGCCTTGATCTCCTCGTAGGTGGCAGGCTTGGAGAGAGTGCAGGTGAGGTCGACCACGGACACATCCTCGGTGGGCACGCGGAAGGACATGCCGGTCAGCTTTCCGTTCAGCTCGGGAATCACCTTGCCCACGGCCTTCGCAGCGCCGGTGGAGGAAGGAATGATGTTGAAGCAGGCCGAGCGACCGCCGCGCCAGTCCTTCTTGGAGGGACCGTCCAGCACCTTCTGCGTCGAGGTCACCGCGTGCACCGTCGTCATCAGACCCTCCTTCAGACCGAACTTGTCGTTGATCACCTTCGCCAGCGGCGCCAGACAGTTCGTCGTGCACGACGCGTTCGACACCACCTGCAGGTCCTTCGTGTACGACGTGTTGTTCACGCCCATCACGAACATCGGAGCGTCCTTCGAGGGGGCCGAGATCACCACCTTCTTCGCGCCGCCCTCCAGGTGCTGCGCCGCCTTCTCTCGCAGCGTGAACACGCCTGTCGACTCCACGATGTACTCCGCTCCCGCAGCGCCCCACTGGATCTTCTTCGGGTCCATCTCGTTCGACACCACGATGCGACGACCGTTCACCACGATCGCGTCCTTCTCCGCCTTCACCGTGCCCTGGAACGGACCGTGCGTCGAGTCGTGCAGAATCATGTACTCCATGTAGTCGGGAGTGATGAACGGGTCGTTGATCGCCACCACGTTCACCAGAGGGTTCGGCTGCGAGGCGCGGAACACCAGACGACCGATGCGTCCGAATCCGTTGATACCCACGCTCGCAGGACCCGCGTTCTTCACCGTCGAGTTCGCGTTGATGATGTTCACGAACTCAGGCTTCAGCGACGCGCCGCCCACCAGGAATCCGTCGATGTCCGCCTGCTGGCCCAGCTCGTTGCAGTTCTTCGCGTTCACAGAACCGCCGTAGATGATGCGCACCTTGTCCGCCACCGCACCACTCACGTTCTCGCGCAGCCACTTACGCAGGATCGCGTGCACCTCCTCCGCCTGCGCAGGACTCGCCACCTTGCCAGTTCCGATCGCCCAGATCGGCTCGTACGCGATCACCGCGTTGTCCCAGTTCGTTATCGCGTCCGCGTACGCCTTCAGCTGACGAGTCACCACCTCCGCGAAACGACCCGACTCACGCTCCTGAAGAGACTCGCCCAGACAGCAGATCACCTTCAGACCGTTCTTCTGAGCATACGCAGCCTTCGTAGCCACCTCCGCGTCGCTCTCGCCCTTGCCACGACGCTCCGAGTGACCCACGATCGCCCAGCCCACCTTCAGATCCTTCAGCATCTCCGCAGAAGTCTCGCCAGTGAACGCTCCGTTGCCCTGGCTCCACACGTCCTGAGCAGCCACCTGCACATCGGGACGCACTGTGGCGATCGTGTCACGCAGGTAAGCAGTGGGAGGAGCAATCACCACCTCCGCATCGCTGTTCAGATTCGAGTTGTTCAGAGTAGAGACGATCTCCTGCACCTTCGCAAGAGAACCATTGCACTTCCAGTTGCCACCCACGAACAGCTTGCGAGCAGCACTTCCAAAGTTACGAGCAATGACAGAAGAACGAGAAAGCATTTGGAAAAGAATAAATATGAGATCTTTCCTTCTGGATCTCTCAGCCACTAATCATCCCCCACTGGGGAGTTTCGCTGTGTGACGACATGCGCATTTGATGGCTTTTGCTTTTTTTTGCGAGTAATGGTTCGATTCGGCTACAGTAGAGTATCGTTTGTATAGTACAAGTGAATGATGCGTGGATTCACTTGAATTCATCAGCATGGTACATTCTTAGGAGAGAGTGTGTGGACCCATTTGAAGAAAGACTTTGCATACTGTGTTATCAAAATGCACCTAGACTGGAAAACCGATCTGATCGAAATGACAGTGAAAAAGTGAGTATAGCGTTGTAACTGTTAACAGGTCACATTCATGATCTTCACTCGTTTGCAAGTCTCATTCGTCAAAGTCTTCCGATGTACAAGGTAATATTAGCTGCAGATCGATATCGATAAAATAAGCACATAAAATTACGTTCAAAAACCTCTTTCCTGTGGATATACAAGTACCCCAGTTGTGAAACTCCTGATCGTTTCATTGCCTACTATTTTTGGAAGTGTTGTAATCACGAAATTGGTTCCTTTCAATGGGCTTTTTGACATCTTCGATCATTGCTTCGGTATGGATTATCGCAATCTTCTGGAGATGGGATGTTGTGTTAAAATATCTATTCTCTTTCTTTCATTTATGTACGTATATAGCATGGTTTTTAGTAAAATTGGTCGAGTTCACTGTCTTTGCAGTTAGTTGCTTTCTTTGCTACGAGGGAATCCTTTACTTTATTCATTTGAATGAAGAGAGGAAGGCGCCACGAATAAAAGTGGTCCACAAACAAAAGATCGACTCAAGACTGATTTCTATGGAGAGTGCAGATCGAATCGAGGAAAAACTACAGACAGAACTTTCAAGCCACTGGGAAAGCATACAAACAATCCGAAACGAACTTGGTAGGAATGATGAGTGTTGTTGACTAGATCATATTAATTATTTGCTTATGAAGCAGATATTTGGTGCTAACTCTTTTTGTATCGTTTCTCTTGTCTCATCACCTAGTGTCTCTTTCGCTGAACGGTGATCTCTATCATAACATTCAATTGCTGTTGCTTCAAAGTGAAACCGAGATAATTCATGCGGTTACACGTCCCAATATGGTTTTTCGTTTATGTTCCCTATTCCTGTCATTGCTACTCGATACTCTTTCTACGTATCGTTTGATGCTAGAAAATGCAGCTTATTCAAACCATGATGTAGTGTTGTAGCGTTCCTTCCACGAGTAGCTCTTCTTCGCAAAACACCGAAATCGATCTTTTGACCCCAAGTTCATTCCAGGTTTCTTTTCCCTCCAAAACTTGCATGAACGTCAAGTGGCCATTGAGCATCAGTACCGTACTCACGGAGTTCTTCATCCCGCATTGCGTGACGAAGAGCTTCTTTCCATCTATCTCCAATATGTATGCATTCCCGCGGTTATCCACTCTAGTTAGCGCAGCAGCTTTACCACCATCTCCTTCCAGGCAACTCTTACGGAACACTCTTGCGAGACATCTTGTGCGATGTAGTGAGTGACCACGCACTCTACCCGTTATTGTCATGGTTAACACCGACTTCTTTTAACAAATTCATAACAACACTTTTTGAAGGGCAGTTGCAGGAAGCCATCGATGCTACAATCCTGCAGATTCACATGTCTGCTGAGCTATTTGCTCGTCCCTCACAGGGAAACACGGTGGGTCATTTGTGGAAACATCTCATGCTTTTAGAATTCAAAAAAAAGGGACGATGGTCAGAATTATCTGGTGAATTCACTGAGTCGGTTTCATGCAGAAACGATTCTGTATCACGCGCCTGCAGGATCGTTTCTTTTTCGTACTCCGCAGCCTTACTCTCCCGTGATCATTCTCTCTTTTTGTCAGTGTGATAAGTCTCCTTCTCATGTCCAAATTCATCATGAGTTTATTCTTGGTTCTCCTGCTGAGGGTTATAACTGTATATGCATTGTGTACTGTTAAATAGACTCGGGTAATCACTATACTTTTTTGAGTGATATTTTGTCCGAATTCCAACAGGTGTGTTGGTTTGGACTTCGCCTAGATTCTTCGATGCATGTTATCGCTTGCGAAACCATGCCATGGCACTCTAACGCACAAGTTTCTGCACTTCGTAGTAAGTTTGTTGCTCTTCTATCAGTTGAAGCACGACGTCGCAAGTTTAAACCTCGTTCCTCGGTCGAACTTTCAACAATTTCGAACCCGGCAGAGGAGGAAGGCGCATCATTACTTCGTATGTCCCAAGCAAGCGGTTTGACTGTACTTTCTGATTCATGATAGAGCATTATCGGCAACGCCACATCAATCAAGATGGTCCTGAGTTTCTGACAGGTACGATTTCCCGCTCCTGTGGGACATAGATCTCTCTCTCTCCTGGATGTCTGGGTTGGACGAAGTCGAGGAATGGCTTCGTGAACGAACGTTTTTATTGCAGGCACTGAAGGAAGCAACTGACCAGATACTTCAATTTTATATGAAGCAACCTGATCGGGCTGTTATGGAGGGAAATGGGGAAGTGCAGAATTTGATTGATCGCTATCTTGCGATTCTAGACTATAAACGGAAGTCTACCACTCCAGGAATATGGGTTGTTTTACAAAAAGCGAACATTCCGGGAAAACTAGTGAAGCCGACGAAAGATTGGGAATTTGCAAGAAGAGCGGTTGCCTTTTTACTCAATACGCATGTGAACGAGATTCTCTGCTATTATTATGTAGAAGTTGAGAGATTTTTTGGCCTCTCTAACACAACAACAGCTGCGAGAGATGTACACGAAAACTGCTATTGTATTGATTCCAGATAACGTGCCTTTTTGGAATTCTCTTCCCTTTAGATGAAGGAAGTGCTTCGATTAGCAGGAATGGTGAATGGAGTCCTATTCTCAATCTCTTATGAAACTTCTTTATCCACAAACTCCGCTCCTCTTCCTTCCACTCCACGTTTCCTCTTTTCTGCTTGTAAATTGTAGAATTGATGGCAGTTCCCTCTATCAAAATGGAAGAAAGTGCGGATATCTTTGGATTTACAGAGAGATCGGCTGTTTCGTTGAATCATTCTGAACCGTACTTTTGACAAATTGATCTAATGGTTAGTGATACGAAAGTCGATATCATTTTTGACTTGGTAGAAATAGAAAGCATTTTTGTCGTAGATAAATCAAATCGAGTCGATTGAAGTAACAGATTTTGCGATTCAGTGGAACGGGGAAGAAGCAAAGAATGTGGTTATTTTTTCCATTCATGTCTTTACAGCAAATCAAACATGGATGTAAAGTTTGATCAAAAATAACATACAGTGTTCATCACCGCTATTCTCGTCTTCATCAGTTTCATCAACAGGTCAGTTATCTTCTTCCCCGCGGTTTTCCTCCGTTCCCACCAAAGCACTTTGGGAATCGGTCCAACTATGATCCTTCCTATCTAAGAGCGCGATGTGTTTCTCTCTCCTCCTATTTTTCTGCGATTCTCCATCTGCCTGGAGTCTCAACAGGTTTGCTTTTAAATGTAGATTCGATCGATGCGCGAGTTCCAAGCACTCTTTGTCCCTGAGGGAGAAGTAAGTGATATCACGCGGGAAGCCATTGAACCTGCAACAAGTTCCGCCTCTCCACAAGAAGGTGGAAACGAAATGAAGACATAAGTCGTAGAATCGGAAGAAGAGCCAATTGCTGACACTCTGCCTCTGCAACAATTGGAATCGTTAGAGTCGCAGATCTTTGCACTTGTGGATGAGGTAATGCAAGCAGAGCGACCACGAGGATTACAGAAGCGTGTACACGTGATACTGGAAAAGTGATCGTTGGTAGCAGAACTGATAGGTAGAGTGATTCGAATGGTAGCTGGAGGCAGTCTGCTACAGAGCTACATGGAGTTTGCTGAGATACTTGGCAATAGTAGACATGTGAGTGACTTCTTGGGATACCTCCGGATCTCCATGTGGAAAGATGAGGAGTGGTTTCTTTCTGATAGAAAGGTGTTCATGAGAGAAAAGGAGAAGGACAAAGATGACGATGATGCGAAATCTGCGGTGGACAAAGCTAGAAAAGCGATGTTGGAAAACATGCCTGAGTGGCTAATGAAGGCACTAGAGCAATTCGACTCGCTGCGAGGTATTCGGCTGAGTCTGATGCGTGTCTTTGAGCAGTTTCAAAGCGAATTGCTGTGCAAGAATTTCTGCTTGCACTTTTTGGATCTACTTGTAGCTACTTTGTTTCCAGATATCGAGGTGTGGTCTCATTTGGCGGAAGACATTGAGGAAAGTGAAGATGAATCTTGATTTCTGTTTGTTTCATTATTCATTTGTGAATCTGGTTCCCATGTTGCACAAGTGTGTCTGCAATCAGTACACCTCTCAAATACATTGATGAGAATGTAGGTACTGTAGAACGCTTATCCGTCGCTTTTCGTCAACTCTCCACTATGACGTCGTTGTAATTGGGGGAGGTCATGCGGGCGTGGAGGCTGCAGCAGTGGCAGCACGTATTGGTGTAAAGACCGCTTTGGTAACAACGAATTTCTCTACGATTGGAGAAATGTCGTGCAATGTATGCTATTCCTGTTGCAGTGTTTTATAGAATAGCCATCGATGGGGGGAATCGGCAAAGGGCATCTCATTCGTGAGGTGGACGCTTTGGACGGGCTAATTGGTCGTATGACAGACTTGGGTGGAATTCAGTTTCGTGTGCTGAATGCTTCTCGAGGTCCTGCTGTACCCATTGTATCTCCCCTCAACTCTAGGTCCATGGGCCTCGTGCACAGGTGGATCGTGATTTATACAAAAAGTTTATGCAGTCGGAAATTAGTCATTATCCAAATCTCACTGTCATCGAAGATGGTGCGCATGTGATCTATCTTTTCTTTTCTCATGTAGGAATTTGAAATAGACAGTACCAACCACGCAGTCCAAGGTGTGGTCACTCGCAAAGGCCAGCATATCACATGCTCTGCAGTCATTCTCTGCACAGGTACATTCCTTCATGGTGTTTGTCACATCGGAAAGTGGAATGTTCCTGCAGGTCGTTTCCACGTTTCCACAATTCTTGGTTTTGACTTGTAGCGAGATACACTGGAAGTGGATCCTCCTTCGATCCATCTTGCAGACTTCCTTCACTCACTGAAACTCCCAATGGGGCGTTTCACCACTGGGACCCCACCTCGTTTAGATCGTGACAGTATTGATTGGGATCAGTTGGCTGTGCAGTCATCTGATGAAACTCCCACTCCCTTGAGCTTTATGAATCTGTACAATAACAACTTTATTCCAAACCGTGACTCGCTGGTGTCGTGCCACATAACTTACACAAACGAAAAGACCCATGCAATTTGCAACGCCCACAGGGCTGAGTTGCCTTCCTTTACTGGGAATCACGGGAAAGGACAAGGTCCTCGCTACTGTCCATCAATTGAGAAGAAGGTTCTCCGTTTCCCTGAAAAGAAACGCCATCTCATCTGGCTGGAACCTGAAGGGCTTGAAACGCCTGTGATCTATCCGAATGGGTTTGCAACAGCCTATGATGCAGATACCCAATTGTCGCTGCTACGGTCGATGGAGGGATTGAGTCACGTGCACATGCTGCGACCCGGCTATGCTGTGGAGTATGATTATGTGGATCCTGCAGCATTGGATCCTTCTTTCCGAGTTCGGTCTCTGCCAAACCTCTTTCTCGCAGGTCAAATTAATGGAACTACAGGGTATGAAGAGGCTGCTGCCCAAGTAGGAATCTCACCGTTCTTCCATGTAGGGAATCTTGGCGGGAATCAACGCAGCTCGACTTGTAATGGGGATGCCTGCAGTCGTTTTAGAACGCTCGCAAGCGATGCTAGGCGTATTAACAGATGATTTGACACGTGGCGGTTATCGGTAACGTTCTCGCGGGATTTTAATGATAGCACGGACTTGACTCGAGAGCCATTTCGTATGTTTACCAGTCGTTCTGAGTACCGGCTGACTGTTCGCGCGGACAACGCAGATCTCCGATTAACTGAGTGGGGATTCCGCGAGGGAATCGTGGGGAAAGAAAGATACGAGCGTTTTTTGGAAAAGAAGGAAGAGATGATGAAGGTAGGGCTCTGATGGGTAAATGATCCGCAGTGTGACAAGTTTTTAAAGTTGTATCGACTGCTGAACGAAGAGTGGGGAATCACAGGAGAGCGGAAGTTCATTTCTGCGTTTGATGCAATGACATATCCGAATGTGTCGATGAAGACAGTGGAGGAAGTCATTGCAGGAAGAGAAGGAGATACGGTGCTACAACGTAGGAGTGGAGGACCTGTATATTGTAGATACAACGCTGGGTGTCAAGCAAACTCTTTACATCATGGCAAAATATGGAGCTTATTTGGAAAAGCAGAGTAAAGATATCGAACTATTTCAGAAGTCGAATGCGCTCAAAATTCCGGAGGATTTTGACTTCTCTGCGCTTCCAATTTCACAGGAAGAAAAGGATAAACTAAGTGAAACACATCCAAGTTCGATTGAGGAAGTGAAGCACATTCTGGGAATTAAACCTTCTACCTTTCTGTTTATCATCAAAGCAATTCGAAAAAGTGAGTATGAATTGAAAGGAACCGTGTCATGTCATATGGATTTTTAGCATGACAAAAATGTGTTGTATTTAGTGTTTTCATTTTTATTCTTTGTTATGTCAATCACATGTGATTATTCTTCTTCACGGAGTAGTGTCGTGTTTAAAACGTGCCGTGTCTGCCATCATGTGAAACACATTTCGAATTTTACTCGATCTGTGGTAAACTATTGTAATTCTATCTGTAACAGCTGCTCTCTAAAGAAAAAGTGCAGCAAGATGGGTAAACATGCGAATGAACACTCATGTCATAGTGGGGAAAGAATTGTCAAAGCGTTGTGCTATGCTTCCTACTATTCCTGACTTAGGATATCTCGTAGACAAAGATACTACAGTTCTGCCCAAAGAAAAGATATCACTCACTGCTTCGTCTCCTTATATTGTGCCATATTCTAAATGGATCCCTGTAAAATGTTTTGAGACTTGCAAGGACCACGAACCCATCTTTGTAGCCAAGGTAGTTACAGCAACGAAGCTATAATGATTTTTATTTCGCACTTCTATTTATTGCATTTTATATTAGAATATCTGTTTGTTTCATACCATCTTGCCAGGGCATGATTGATATCTGGTTGTACGGAACGCATGACACTGCAGGAGAGAAGATGCAAACAGATAGAATCACTGCATAGCAAATAAAAGCCATACGAAAGGCCATTACAGTGTTTTTTCGTGCTAATGGATGAGCAGGCTTCCACTCACACGATATAGAGATTTACTTGATTTGAAGAAAAAACAATAAAAAGGGAAAATGGAGAAACTTGTGAAAAGATTTATTTTTCTCACTTTTTCGTTTATCAGGATGGCTGAAGAGAATAAGGAGTAGGAATCTGCTTTCCAGTGGTTGATTGGATAGACAAATTGTTAAAGAGGAAGACATGAAGAATCACTATTATTTGTACTTCTTCTATTACAACCCTGACGTGAGTCTTCTCAGTGCCGGCTTACGAATAGGATAGTCGTGTTATCGTACCCAAGAGATGCAAGTGGCTGGGCTGGACTTTGAATTTGGGGAATAGAAAAGGACAATTCTTTGCTGGCGCTCTTCTTGCAGCTGTTATTAGTTCGTTTGTATATTGCAAGAAGAACAATGTGAAGTGCAATTACTCTTTTTCCGATCTCTGCTCTTTGTTTAAGAGAGATACAGCTGCCGCTGTGGAGCCTGTCGTGTCTACGGTGGAAACAGTTGTCGCTTCTGTAGAGCCTGCGAGCAATTAGATTGGTTTTTGCAATCCTACTTAACTTGCCTTCTGTACTCTTTTTTAACAAACACTCGAATTCACTCTCTTCGCCTCTAGATCGTGGCTGTATTCCAGCTGATCCCTTTTTCTAGACATTACAGCACCGAAGAGCCCCCACAACTTCCGTTCGTTTTCATAGTTTACAAAGGTACCTTCTTGCACTCCGTAGCGCGGTTGTATTTGAACAGTGCCTCCTTCAGCAGACTCCACAGCACCCACTGAGCCCACCGGTGGCATTACAGGTCGTATGCCTATGGAAGGCGCCGGTATCAGTCGAATTCGATACGACTCTATCCATCACCCATCCACCACTTCAGTACCTTCTTTATACGCCTCCCGATAGATTCGCTGCGCGGGAAACAGCAAATCCTGCCGCAAATTTCCATCCGAACCTTTCGCCGTGTCTGGCAAATGAGAGGTGTTCTTCGGAATCGAAGGGTCCATCCAGTCATATCTCCCATCATTGGGCCAATTCTAGCCATAAGCCCCCATTCCGAGAGGTACATTCTTTTCAAGAACACGCCGAAATAATCCCCGCAGATACTGGTAATCCGGTTTTTGGTCGAAGTTGAGGTTCCGGCAATAGTTCATGTACTCCAGCAGTTCTCTCGGCTGACCTTCGCACAGAGAGGCGAACGAGTTCTACAGTCGAGCAGAAGTGAAAAGCAAACTTCGATTTTGCATTCCATAATTCGGTTGTATTTTTTCTTCTTGGTCGTGGCATTGAGTCCTTGCCAGGGAAGTTTTCCGCGCACAAAATACAGCAGAACAAACCCGAGAGACTCCAGGTCATCACGACGACTTTGCTCGATTCCCAGATGATTACTGAGAGAAGCATAACGAGGAGTTCCTGTTAGAGTCTTGTTTTCCCGATACCTACGTAAAAGGAAGAGACAATGCGTACGGAATGTGGCGATAATAGTATGGATTTCGATACTGTTTCGAAAGACCAAAATCAATTATATAGACTACATTTGCACGTTCACCAGTTCCGATGACGAAGTTATCAGGTTTTATATCACGATGAATAAAGTTACGGTGGTGGATGAATTCTAGACGCGTTATCAACTCGATTCCAAGCATCATGGTCGTTTTTAAGGAAAATCGCCTTCCACAATAGTTGAACATGTCTTCGAGACTAGGTCCGAGTAATTCCATCACCATCACGTTGTTATCTCCCACAACACCCTTCATGAACACTTTGGGGATCCCCATGCCTCCTTCTAGGATACTATACACTTTCGCTTCAAAAAGGAGCTGGGGACATTTTGTTTTGGAAGATTCCTTCTTGATCGCAATGAGTTTTCCTGTGTGGAGATCGGATCCAATGAATATCTCCCCAAAGGCCCCATGACCTATCTTCCGAGTGATTTTGTAGTCCTTCTGGAATTGCTTCGCAGAGAGAATGTTAGCCATCTCCTATAGAGATCCAAACGAATCCTCCGATCAATCTATCAATTTATGAAGATGAGTACGGGAGTTTCAATTGTCTTTCAAACCCTTTACAGTGTGATCTGCCTATTGACAAGCGCTTTTTCGGTGTATAGAGATCGTTCTGTCGTTCCCCGTCATCGCTGTGGGACAAATTGTGCAATAGTGAGTTGTGGGATCCCACTTCTTTGTGCATCTGTTAAACTTTTAATTATTCTCATCTGCTGAATGTACATAGAATGAGACAATACTTGTGTATTATTCTAATGCTGGTACTATCGGGTATCTACATCCATGCACTACCTCATTTCCAGCATTTTGTCTCCAGCCAGTGCATCTTAGAAGATTAGAAGATGTAGATTGCCCAGAACATAGTTCAGTATCACCAGTTGGCAAGTGTGAGCGTAAAATCGGGTTTGTTAAGTTATTTCACTCTACTGTAGTTCCCATGGAGATAGTAACGATGCGCAATGTCCAGGATTCGTTCCAAAAGATGAGGGCGGTCCATTTGAATGTAATGGCTATGGAGATTGTATAGAGGAGGGCGGTAAGTACATCTGTCAATGCGATAAATATGCATTCGGTGAGGACTGTAGTATTGTGTGTCCGAATTCCGGACCTACTTATGATAATACAGAAATAATCTGTGGAAACCATGGAGAATGTCATTTCAACGAAACAGCTGAGTGCATCTGCTTTCCTGGCTTTTACGGAGAGGGCTGTGAGCTTACCTGTCCTGGTACCGACTCTACCAAAGATCCTATCGTTGAATGCAATAATCACGGGAATTGTGTTTTTGATCCTGAAGCCTTGGAAGCTGTGTGCGAATGTGAGAATGGGTATTCTGGTGAAGACTGTTCGTTGAGTTGTCCTGGACTCATCCAGGTCAATGGCACGCAGATTCCGTGCAACAACCATGGGGACTGTGTTGATGGAAAGTGTGAGTGTTTTGAGGGCTACTATGGAGAGGGCTGCGATCAGTCCTGTCCTGGTCTCATCATAGCTGCTTCCACGACGCTCGAGTGTAGTGGACATGGCTCATGCAACCCTTCAACTTTGAAGTGTGAGTGTTCCAGTGATGCATGGGATCCCACGGATTGTGGCTGCACAAACAGTACTTGCGGAGATCATGGTCATTGCGTGGATCAGCGGTGTCAATGCGATGAGAAGTTGTCTTGTTAGACGCATGTAACGGATAGATTTAGTGGCGATTTTTGTCAGTATGAATGTGATTATCGTGTTAACTGTAACAGTCATGGAGTGTGCAATGCGTATTCGTAGTCATATGATTTACCTCCAGAGAAGGATCCTGTGACTGTCTTTTCGACTACTATGGTCCTAATTGTGAAAATCAGTGTGATTTGGATACATGTTCCGAGCATGGCATGTGTTTGGGAGATGGTTTGTTAGTGCTTGTTATAAAGACTAGGTTCGTGCCTCTGTGATGAGGAGTATAGTGGCGAGCACTGTGAACGGGAGGCCAGTCATATTGATATCGGTCTTATCATTGCCCTTGTCTTATTCATCTTGATTATCTGTCAGTTCTGCTTATGGAGAAGGCAGAGCGTAGTTATTTTTGGATGTTGTTATCTTTAGAAAACACCTCGATATGCAGAGAAATTGTAAGATTCTTGGTTTTGTGGAGATGTAGAAAACCACGTGCAGCGATGGGAATCGAGATTAAGAGCGATCCTGTTGGTGGATGGACTTGCTCTGCTTGTACGAAAGTCAATCCTCCGAATGTGACTCGATGTGTTGTTTGCAGTACGCCGAAAGCAAAGCCAATTATTAACAAACCGAAAAAAGTCAGAAGAAGTGGAAAGTCTGAAAAAGCTGTGGAACCCAAAGTAGAGGAGAAAACAGAGAAGAAAGAAATTCAAGAGCAACGGGAAGAGCAGGAAACTCCAATAGTAGAAACGGAGGCAAAGCTTGGAGATACTCCAAAACAGTCTGAAAAGAATGACTCCAAAAATCCAGACGATTCTACTTCTGAAACTCCCAAAGAAAGTGAAAAAAGTGAGATTTTCTCCGACGCTCATTTTTGCATCAATGTTTCCCTTACAAAGTAGCATTCTTTCTCTCTATCTCAGTAGAATCGATGAGACGCACATGACGCTCCTTCTGGAATATTCCACAAAAGGAGAGAAGTTGGATGACCTCGAGTTTAATGTAATACTGGGGCTGTTCTCTGACCCGTAGATCACTGCTCCTAAATATGTGCATGCCACTGCAGAGCCAATTTCTGCGACGTCGGTAGAGAAGGATCGAAGTGCTGCGCAGCGTGTGAATGTAACGATGGAGTTCTTCTTCGAGCGTAGATGGAGCTAAAGGAATCCAAGCCGTTGAAGTTCAAAATTGGTGGTCATTACAAGTGCGGAGAAGAGAGGATTGATGTTGATACTGGTGCATTACAGTTTGCTTAGTATGTTTGCAACAAACACAACACTTTGCAGCCTCTGTGTTTCCGAGCAAAATGTCTTTCGCCTGGTTGACCTTGGCAGCTAAGTATGGACTTCCGCCCTTATCGGGATGATTCTTTAGGAGAATGGTTCGATAGGCTTTCTGAATACGCTTTGGATCAGAGTTTGTTCTATTTCTTAGCAAGAGGAGGAGCAACACACCGCACACCCAGAATCAACGCAGCTTCTCGCTTTGTCATTTCCTTCTCAAAACCACCTTGATAAAAATTAGCAAATGCATATGTGTGATTTCCGTTTCCATCAGTTTTGTTCTTGTAATTCTCTGCTCTCTACGAATTGATGGCAGGAATGGCACCTACGTCAATAATTGACTTCGCAGCCAGGCAGCAACCGGCAACACCGCAGCCGATAAACAAAGGAAGTAGAGGATTCTCTCTTGCCGTGGTTAAATATCGCTTCTGTGTGTTGCTATTCTAGAATGACTCAGCCAAACCAAAAACGAACCACCAGACTGTCCTGAGAATATGTACCAAGACTATTCACAAGTCCAACACAGACTTGTTTCCGAATCAACTGTGTACGAGGCAGCAGTGATGAAGCAATTCGCTGCATTGCTAAAAGAAAGAATTGACTTTAATCCGAATTGTTCGGGTATTGAACTTTGATACACAGTGAGTAATTCGTAATGAACTGATGTCTCTAACTTTCTATTTATCCTTATGAGTGTAGCAGAACCATGTTCGTTCGATTTTACACTTATGTCTCCATGATTGAATCGTTTGGAAAAGAGTGTAACGACTTCTCTACATCACATACTGTCCACAGCTACTATCGGCTTTTGGTTACACTCTGAGTGCTCGATGAAATCTGTGTAAATACTCTCTGAGAAAGAATGTATTAGATGGTGTTGGATCCTATTCTATCCACAACACATATTCCTTCTTCTTCAACAATACTTGTATCTTTCGAATCACATCTCTCTTGTCTATTCGACAACTCCAGATAGCAAAAAGTAGGATGGCATGCTATAAGCATAGCAGCGAGGAATAGTGAAACCGAAATGGGATGCTACGTGCAATGATCTTACACAATCACATAGACGAAAAGTTGGTGTGATCTATTTTTTTCTATATCTTCCTATATTGTCTGGGAACTCGTTTTATTCTCTCCTATTTCAAGTCCTTCTGTAAATATCGTGTTTCTTTGCATGATCGTCTGATTTTTAAGATCTTCAGCATTCCCTGTAAATGGACATTGTCCAAGACAAGAAAAGTTCAGACAGTGAAAAGGGGGGAGGTAATTCTTTAGGCTCTACTGGAATAGTATCTTTTGTTTTTTCCATCGATCGTTTCTAGACTCAGGAAGTGCAGTGTCAAGAAGTTCTTCCCGACAATTCAACAAATTCGGTTTTTGCGCGCTGTGTGGCCTTTACTCCTAGAACAATGGTATAAGAAGGGGAAAACGTCAGCGGAAGCAATCGACACCTTCTGTAGACTCTGTGGGTGGCAGTGAGTTGTAGCGATATAATTCTCGACGGAGGTTAACTCCGAAAAAGGAAATACCACCTCCTGCTTTTTATGTGGAGGGTTCTGAGGAGGATAACTCGCTCTCCTCTCCGGCGCCTCTAAGTCCTCCACAGAACAACAAGCGAATTGATAGCTATTTTACTCCAAAAGAGACATCTCGCCAACCAATCTCCCGGAATCTGTTCGAAACGAAGCAGGTGATGTCTTCGCAGCCTCTGGAAGCCCATTCCGATCACTCGGTAGCCTCTTCGCATTCATTAGATATGGCGCAATTTTCCGTGATGAAGTCGCCGCAGGTGTCGCTGGAAGGTCAGGAGAGTGTGCAGCTTGCAGAGAGTCATTCGCAGTTGAGTTTCTTCGACAGCCGGTCGAAGGATATTCACACCCTGTTGATCACTCGTGACAAGCGAATCAAGGAATTGGAGCACGTGATTCTCTGATGACTCTGTGATCGTAGGAACTACAGGAAGCGAAGGATGCATTGCGCGAGATCAAATCGACTCACGATTCGTTTCTTTCGCAGAAAGAAGAGCTGACGAACCTTCGAGAAAACTACAGAAAAGACGTGGAAACGCTGCAAACACAACTGAATCATGTCACAGAAGAGGCGAATGAGCGCAAGGAACGCTTCGAAAATGCACTCAAACGGTGGATTCGCGAGTTCGCCTTTGCGTCGTCACGTGAAAAACAAATGCAAATCGCACGCACAAACGTGAACGTGGGGCATATCGCGATGCAGCAGCTGGGCCATCGTGTCGTGGAGACCTGGTGCGATGGGATCGTACGCATTGTGACTCCTGTCTCTCGTAGCGCATGAAGGAGCTGCGACGACTGCTGGGGGAAGTCAATGAAACACGTGAAAAGGTGGAGGCGGAACGCAGAAGTCTTCGTCGCGTATCGTTGGAGGGAAATGGTGATCTGCAGAAATCCACTCGGACGGAGAAGGAAATGGTGATGCTGCCTCCCACACAGACTGTGAGTGGACAACCTGTCGTGGATTTGGAGGACGGGGAATCCCAAGATTTTGACCACCTGGCGAAGTTGGAGCGAATGAAGTGTCGGATCAACTCGATCAAGAGACTGCAGGTATGTGATTTTCGTTCAGCGAGTCTTCTAACGTTCCGTAGTCAGAGTATCAGGAGGAGCTGTCGAAGCTGGAGATCGTGAAGGAGACGCACATCCGTGAGGTGCGCAGACTTCGCGACGAGCAGAGCAGTCAGTACTGCGAGCGTCAATTGCTCAACAATCGGTATCAAATCATCGAGTTGCTGGGCAAGGGGGGCTTCAGCGAAGTGTGGCACGCCTTCGACTTGGAGAGTCTGAGCGATGTCGCCATCAAGATCCATCAGCTGTCTTCGTCGTGGAGCGACGAGCGGAAGAGCAACTACATCAAGCATGCAATTCGCGAAAACGAGATCCAGAAGGTGGGTGTTGTCGGATTCTCTCTCACTTCTTCTAGCGAATTTCGCACGAAAATGTGGTGCGCCAATTAGATAGCTTCGTCATCAACAGCGACTCTTTTGCCACTGTGTTGGAGTTCTGTCCTGGCACCGATCTGGAGCAGCATCTAAAGCAGTGCACAGTTCTGAAGGAGAATGAGGCGCGAGGCATCGTCATCCAAGTAGTGTTTGAGAGAAGTGGCGAGTAGATCCTGTCGGCGTTGAAATACATGAGTTCGAGTCACACGCGCATCATTCACTACGACCTGAAGCCCGCGAACATCCTCTTCGACAGCGAGGGAAAGGTGAAGATCACCGATTTTGGACTCAGCAAGGAAATGGATCCCACGGGAGACAGCAAGATGGCCCTCACCAGTCAGGGCGCTGGAACCTACTGGTAGGTGTGTGATGGTTGTCTGGTGGTATAACGACTTTTCTTGTTATGAGATTAACTATAACGACCTTTCTTGTTATGAGATGGACTAACAGCACAGGTATCTTCCGCCGGAATGCTTTCAGACAAACTCCAGTCAGCCTCCACTGATCTCCCAGAAGGTGGATGTGTGGAGTGTGGGTGTGATTCTGTATCAGATGGTGTATGGGAAAAAACCGTTTGGGGAGGACATGTCCCAAGAGACCTTGCTCCGCGAGAACGTTATTTTAAATATCACGAATATCGAATTTCCCGCCAAACCGGTGGTTTCGGGCGAGTGTAAAGATTTCATCGTGCGCTGCTTACAGAAGGATGTGCAGAGACGGTGGAGCGTTGTAGAGCTCTGCGACCATCCGTTCATTACACAATCAAAGTCAAAATGAGTTGTTTGTTCAAAAAGTTCCATCGGATTCTTCGTTCTGTCGTTTCAGGAACAGTTCTATGAAGCGACTGTTGTTGTTGTTCATAATAGCTGTTTTCTCACTGTGGTATGGTATTATTTTGTCCTGTCAGAGAATCGATGCAAGACTTGGCTTCCTGTTCTCAACGATTGTTCAGGAGAGTCATCAGGGGAATGGAGGCATCTATATGTACAGCAGTGGATCTAGGAGATACGTTCTTTCCGATTGTCATATGGCGCCTCTTTACTATAATTTTCGTGAGCGTATAACCAATAAAACTGATCTAATCTAGTCAATATCCCTGTAATGAACTCTACTTCCCAGTTTGTGATTGTAATAACAACAAACGTTTTTGTATTGTAGGTTTCTTTATCTGTAGGCATTAAATCTTAAGGAATGTAACACTATCGAGTCGATGCAGATTTTGAAGCAAAGGGGAGATACAATCGGTTTAGTTTACACGAATAGCACGACTGTAATAGAATTTTGTGATGAGAGGGGTATACTGACTCGTCCCATTCTCATTGTCAACAAGTTTAACATGCCAGTACTCAAGGAACTTCTTCTATCTGCACAGCGCGAGTTCCCGAATAGACACATCGTCTACCTTAATTCCGACATTCTTCTGAACCCTTCTGTTTTGTCGGTTGCGTCCCACATCATTTCAAACCAAAAGACTGATAAAGTCAAAACAAACAGTGTTTCACATCTAGTATGTCTTCGCTTCTCGAGTTACTAGTAACTGGGTAAACGAAACACTTTCGATGCAATCACTTGACTCCTATCAGAAATTTGTGTACGCGCATAGCGATGGAATTCCTCGGCGAATTATGGAAATGATATTTTTTGTCTTTTTTTGTTATTTTAAGATATCTTTATTTTCCCGCCATCTTACCAATTTCAAGATTTGGTCCCTGCAGTCATTGGCAGGTGGTTTATTGACAGCGCCGTGATTTGGGATGTGCATTCAAAGAGATATACTGTTTATGATGTAACTGGTTTGACATCGATTCATCAAGGATTTACGAGGTCGAAAGATGTGTTTAATAGTACACAAGAAGATTTCGAGTACAATAAGAAGCTTTTGTGGTTCTATCGCAAGAATTGGAAGTTTTGGCTGTCTGCCAACTATTGGATTTGCCGTTGTCCTGTTTGTTATAATCGTAACGGGAAAAGAGGACTGAATGGAGGAATCAGTCGATTAAGGAATCATCCAAAATCCCTCTGTTTTTCGGTATCGAACGCGCCTTTTTATACCGCGGAAACAAGATTGCAGTCATAACATGGGAATCAACGGATTGCTCCCTCTGATTGTTCCCACTGCGAAGGTAGTCTCGCTGAAAGAGTTTCGGAAGAAAAGAGTTGCTATAGATGCTTCGGGATGGTACTTCTTTTTACCTGTTGCAAAAGTAGGATCCATAGAGGTTGTTATTCTTGTGCGTGGGAATTGGGGATGGGGATTCAGACTACAAAGTTTGTGATTGAATCCACTTTCTCTTTGTAGATATGTCTCATTTATTGAGAGAATGATCCGGCTACTCTTGGAATACGACATCGAGCCCATTCTGGTGTTTGATGGGGAGAAATTCATGGCAAAGCGTAACGTAGACATGGAGCGTTCTGCGTATTTATTTCGTTTGTTTCTCACGTAGTCATCGCAAAGCGAAGTTGGAACAAGGGAAAGAGCTCGTGGCTCAAGGGAGAAAGCAGGAGGCTGTTCAGATGTTTGCACAAGCAGTGTCGATCACAAAGGAAATGGTTCAGGAAACCATCAAGCTGTGTATTCGTCTTCATATTCCATACATTGTTTCTCCCTACGAATGCGATGCAGAACTAGCGTATTTGAGTCGATCTGGGATTGTCGATGCAGTGATCAGCGAAGACTCCGATACTCTTTGCTTTCGCTGTCCATGCGTCCTTTTCAAAATGACGGACTGCGGCGTCTGCAAGAAGGTTGAATTCGAAGATCTCTTCTCGACTTCTCAATTTGACAAGTCCATCTGGACAGCGGATTTGTTTGAATTATTGTGTGTGCTAAGCGGCTGCGATTATCTGCAGCATTTGCCCTATGTGGGGTTGAAAACAGCAAAGAAGTACATCGAGAAACATCCCTCCAAATCAAGTGTTGTGGAGTTTCTGCTGTCACAGAAGTGTCATCAGTGCACGCCACAGTATGTCAAATCGCTTGACGATGCCATTGTCAGCTTTCGCCATCAGGTTGTCTTCGATCCCATCTTGAACGATCAAGTGTATCTAACACCTTTCGATTCGGACTGCTCCTTGTCGGAGGCAGAAAAAGACTCTCTCTGTGGAATACGGGAGTCTACCTTCGCGAAGGAATATGCACGGGGTTATGGGAGTGGATCAGCGAGGAAAGCTGTTCTTGATCAGCTTTTGAATACAGAGTATGTTGATGAGTATTTCCGTTCAATTCAATGCTCAAGTGTTCCATCTATCTGTAGGCTTGAGCATAAAGAAGTACTTCAGGGAAGTGAGGTTAGCTGCCCTGTGGTAGAAACACCCAAGAAGCATTCTTGTGCAGATTTGACGGGATGGGGAAGTAAAAGAACTCATGTATCGAGTCCTACAAATCACTGCGACTATTTTGAGAATATGGTAATCGACGAAGATTTGATCCACGAGATAGAAACTCTTGAAAAGGAAATGTAACGTGTTTATTGTAGCAAACAAGTCAACTATGCTTAGGAGTATTTGTACGATTGAGACTTTTATAGCAGGCCTTCAGTGCCTTCTCTTTTTCATTTAGATGCTCATTCAACTCAGCTTTTAGAACCTCTAACCGATGCACTTTCTTCTTCAGCGCTTTCATTTCTTCTTCTTCTTTGATCGGTTCCCTTAATCGAGCTGTCAATTTCTTCACCTCCTCGTCTTTTTCATGAGCAAAATTGCGCAGATTCTCCATCTCTTTCTCCATCTGATTCATCTTCTCTCGCAACTCTGAATCTGGGCGTGTTCTCAGTTCCTGACGCAGTCGATTCACTTCCTTCATCATTATCTCGCTGTTCATTTGATAGAGAAGCACTTCATTTTCATACTCATCAATCTGATGGATCAGTTCATCCACCTCTTTGCCACTTCGACTCATGTCCACATACACTATCACTTTCCTCTGATTCTTCTGCACAGGAATCTCTACACGACAGATACTCTCTTGTACATTCAACGAATCATCAACTGGAGAGATCGTTTGGAGAGATTCGCTCGATTCGGAACGGTTTTCTTCCAACTTCTCCAACTCCTGGACCCGCAATAGCAGTTGCTCGTTTTGCGACTTCATCGCATCCATCACGTTCTGGTCTTCCTCATACTGCTCCGTTCGTTTTGCCAATGCATTTCGAAGAGTCTGAATTGTTTGGTTCTGCTGAGAGAAGGTGGTGTTGAGCTGAGCAATCAGCTCTTGCTTGTGTGTCAAATTTGACCGTAACTGCGTTTGCTCCTGATGCAACTGTGAGATTGTGGAGAGTGCTATGGCTGTTTGTGCTTTCTGCTGCTGAAGCTCAGTCTGCAGCTGCGTAACAGTAGCTTGGAGTTGAATGAATAGTTTAGCATCGTACTGAGAAGATTCTGTGACATACGATAGTGTTTCAGAAACAGGAATTGATAACCTGGAGTCAATTTCGCTCCCCAAATGAAGACTTGCTTCCTCATCAAATGGATGCATGGAAAGTGAATAATTTGTAACTTCGACTGTAGGTAGCTTGGCTGGAGACTCTTCTACTACGGGAGCATGAATTGAGTGGTCGATCGACCCAGAGCGAGAAGAAAGAGCTGATGGGTTACCAGATCGATGGTTTTCAGGTTCTTTCGAAGCGATCAGTATCTCCTGGTCTCTTTTCCATTGCTCTAGTTGCAACACCTGCTGCTCCAACTCCTCTTTCTTTTCTTTGAGCGATTCTATTTCCAACTCATCCTCTTTTCTCCTGCTTCGCAGTTCATCCAGTACTTGATCCTTTTCTTGCAAAATCTTTAAATTCAACGCAGCGTCCGCCTTTTTATTCTCCTCATTTTCTTGTTTCAGTCGCTGGATTTCTTCGTCCAGATGAGCAAGTTGCTGGGTTTTCCTTGAAATCTCCTCTTGATATTCCGTGACTGCACTGGCTCGAACTGCAAGCTGTTCCTGGAGTTGCCGCACTTCTAGGAGTAAGCCTACTCTTTCTTCCATATATTGATTCATTTGCTTCTCCAGTACACTTCTCTCTTCCTGCAGAGATTTCTTAGACTCTTCTAGAGCATATGTCTTTGCTTCATATTGAGATAGTTCCTCCTGTTGGGCAGAAAGTGAATCTTGAAGTGCACTGTATTGCTGTAATAGTTCAGAATATGCGGTTGATTTGTCATCAAGTTGTGACTGCAGTTCGGTTAACGAATGATCTCGTTCTTGAAGTTGGAAACTCGTGGTCGCAAAGAGATTTTGGACCTCAAGAAGCTGCGATTTCATTTGACTCACTTCTGCTGTCATTTCATTTAACTGTTGCTCCAGTGTCTCCTTGATTTCCTTCAGCTGTGATGCATCGCTACTCTCCTTATCCAAATCAATTTTTAGTTTGGAGAGTTGATTACTAAGCTCACCTTCCACTTTTGCTAATTGCTTTTGTGTTTCTTCCTTCAGCTCAGCTAACTCATTTTCTTTTAGATGGAGCTGTTCTTTCATGCTATCTAATTCTTCTGTCAACTGCTTCTTTTCTTGTTCTTGGCTTTCTATTTGTTGCTTGTAACTATCCAGTTGCTTTGAATCTTCTTCGCATTCAGCAATCTTCGCACGAAGAGCTTCTATTCGTTGCTCCATTGAATTATCGTCTCGCAATTCGTTCATTTCGTCATGAAGATGATCCAACTCTTCCTGAAGCTGTAGAATAGTCGCTTCCTTTTCCTCTAAAAGAACAGTCAACCCAAGGAGAGAATTGACATCCATTGACGTGGGATCCACTAGGCTGTCTTCTAAGTCACTTTGGGGGTCAACAGAAGGTGGATCGGTTATCTCCATCGATTGCGACAGCATTAGGTCCTCAAGAGTCTCGCAGTGTTCTTTCAATTCTGTTAGTCGTTGTTGCAGATGAGTTTCTTTTTCCGAAGTCAAACTTGCAGCATTTTGATAATTGAATAGCTTTGAACGAAGATCTATCAACTGCGATTCCGATTCCTGAGCATTCTTTTCATGCTCATGAATGATCTCTAGTAGATGATCTGAGTTGTTTTGCAATGCTTGAATCACTTGCTGGCTACGAGCTGATTCTGCCGTTAAAATATCGAGTTGATCTTGTCTATCTTGAAGTTGTGTCTCTAGCTGACTTACTTTTTCCTCATTCTCTTGAAGCCTCAGATTAAGGAGATCTCTTTCCTGAATGACATTACCCATTTCCTTCAACTGTTGATTAAGTGCTTGCTTTTCCTTATCAACGAGAGTCATTTGCTCCTGTGCTGTCTTCATTAAATCACTTTGCTTCTCCGCTTCTTTAATTCTCTCTTCCAGCTTTTCTGTCAACGTCTCAATAAGAGCATTCTTCTCTGATAACTGTTGTTCCATGGTAACGATCTGGTTCTCATAACTCCTTTGAGTATGAGAGATCTGTTGATGTAAGGAGGAATACTCTGCTTCTTCCTTTTGTTTTTGAAGAAGGATCTCATTTAACTCTTGACGCTGACTAAGTATAGTCTTACGGATCTCAATTTCTTCTTGACGAAGCTTCAGTAATGAAGTCTGTTCATTCTGTGATTCAAGACGCAATGAATCAAGCAACAGCTCCAAAGACTTGATCTGCTGTTGAAGATTGGATAATTCAGTTTCAGTTGGAGTCTGTATAACTTCTAGAGAGATTGAAGACTTGATTGATGCTGAAGCATCTGCAGCATTCTCAGATAAGTGTTGAGTCTGTGGAGTAAGGTCTATATCAGATGAATTAGCAGAATGATTATTGAAGGAATCTGAATTAGATAAATGAAGTGATGATCGGTTATTCTCCACCAATAAACTTAATTCTTCATTTTTGGATTGAAGATCTCGCTGAAGTTGAGATAGTTCATCATTCTTGGATTGTAATCGATTCAATTCTTCATTTTTAGATTGAAGATTGTCATGTAATCGATTCAATTCGTCATTCTTAGATTGAAGATCATTTTGAAGTTGAGATAATTCGTCATTTTTGGATTGAAGATTGTCATGTAATCGATTCAATTCGTCATTTTTGGATTGAAGATCTCGTTGAAGTTGAGATAATTCGTCATTCTTGGATTGTAATCGATTCAATTCTTCATTCTTAGATTGAAGATCATTTTGAAGATGAGACAATTCTTCATTCTTGGATTGTAATTGATTCAATTCGTCATTTTTGGATTGAAGATCTCGCTGAAGTTGAGATAGTTCATCATTCTTAGATTGAAGATCTCGCTGAAGATGAGATAATTCTTCATTCTTGGATTGTAATTGAATCAATTCTTCATTCTTAGATTGAAAATCATTTTGAAGTTGAGATAACTCGCCATTCTTAGATTGAAGATCGTCATGTAATCGATTCAATTCTTCATTCTTAGATTGAAGATCATTTTGAAGATGAATCAATTCGTCATTTTTGGATTGAAGATCTCGCTGAAGATGAGATAATTCTCCATTTTTGGATTGTAATTGAATCAATTCGTCATTCTTAGATTGAAGATCTCGCTGAAGTTGAACCAATTCTTCATTCTTAGATTGTAAATCTTCATGTAATCGATTCAATTCGTCATTCTTAGATTGAAGATCTCGCTGAAGTTGAATCAATTCGTTATTCTTAGATTGTAAATCTTCATGTAATCGATTCAATTCTTCATTCTTGGATTGTAATTGATTCAATTCGTCATTCTTAGATTGAAGATCATTTTGAAGTTGTGATAATTCGTCACTCTTAGATTGAAGATCGTCATGTAATCGATTCAATTCGTCATTCTTAGATTGAAGATCATTTTGAAGATGAGACAATTCTTCATTCTTGGATTGAAGATCTCGCTGAAGTTGAATCAATTCGTCATTCTTAGATTGTAAATCTTCATGTAATCGATTCAATTCACCATTTTTTAGATCAACATCATTCTGTAAATTCGATATCACAACATCCTTCTCTTCCATATTACCTTCCAACTGCTTTATCCTATTCTCACACTCATGCAACTGCGATGACAAGTTATTTGACTCGTTCTTCACAGTATCATATTCAAGATTCCTATCATCCAACTGTTTGTTGACCATAGACAACGCACTATCCTTTTCTTGCAAAGATGCCAACAAATCGTTCTTATCTTTCTCTAAATCCTCTATCTTCTTTTGATTCTCAGCAGCCAACTGAGAAGATGATTCCAACTGTGAAGTCAGTTCAGTTACCGATGCTTCTTGATCAGCAATAACTAGGTTTTCATTGAATACAAATCAGTACTTTGCAGTTTTTCCGACATGATATCCTTCAATTTCGTCAACTCATCGCATTTCAGTTTGTACATTTCATCAGCAGATATTTTATCTTCCAAGACCTTTCCCAGTTCGATTTTATAATAATTCTTTGGATCGTTCATTCCCTCTTCTAAGCTATTTATCTGTGACTCCAATTCACGAATATGATCCTCCAACTGTGACTTCTCTTCCATCGAATGAATTACCTCTTCATTCAGTCGCAGTATCTGCTCTACTTGACCTTCTCCATTGCGCTTTTCGTTTTCCAACGCAAGAGATAACGAATCACGCTCTTTTTCAGATTCTTCCTTTTCACTTATAGCTTTATTATATTTATCGAGAACCGAATTTAATTCGTCTTCCTGGTTCTTCACCTTTTCACTTAACTCGACAATCCGTCTAGACATGCTTTCACGGACTTCATTCCACACCTGACGCTCCTGTTCGATCTCATCTGGTACTACTACTTCTGATTCTACGAAACAAATGTTAGAATTCAAATTGGCGTGCTAATCCACGAAATCAAATACCTACCTTGTAAATGAGGTTCCTCTGGAGTTTCTGACTGATATGCAACCTGCGAGACAGAAGAATCAGAATAGTCGCTCTCTGACTCCATTGCAGATCGCAGAAATGAAAACCTCCCTCCAAACATTGTAATTCACTCTTTACTGTCAGTTAAGACAGAAAATGTTTACAGTAAACAAAATGAAACCAATCATAAATGTGGCTTTTTCATATTATACATACACAAAGTATTTGATTCTTCAGATGATGGTAGTATCGGTAAACGAGTAGTGAAGCTCGAATTATCCATTTCCTATGTGAAATAGAATAGCAATGGAAACATTAAAATGACGGTTATAATTTCTTGCGTTTTCCATTGTTCTCCCACTAAACCAAGAACCTGTGTCTTCATTTGAACTATGAAATAGCATAGAATGATGGTGCGACTTGCGACCTAACAATATCAACCAATTGAAAGAGTCTACAGCAATCGGAAATCAAAAGGAACAAATACAACATTTTAACATCTAGTGGCAAAAGTTGTAAGCATAGATACTGGTATCCCTGTTTTTCCTTTCCTTACAAAGCACATCTGAACAAAGGAAACGAGCTTTTTGTATATCATAGGATAAATCTTCGCATCGACTAAGAAAAACATCGTCCAAAAGGAATAATAGTTCTTTTTCAGAATAAGTGTTTCGCCTTAAAATCTACTTGGAAAAAGACAAAAAACGTACATCCTGACGATAGTGCAGTACGTGCTCATACGAACGGACAGGAAGCGAATTGGTACTTCCAGACAATGATTTCTCCAGGCTGCGGAATAGCTGAATAGCATCAAGAGAACAAGGCTCCATAGAAAATACTACAGTCAGCTAAGAAAACAGTACTACTAGAAAAAAGTAATCAGGATGTATTGATATGACTGAGTAGCACCAATTTCATTTTTAAGCCAAGTGGTGCAACACTATGCTGCGTGTTGAGCATCCAATACATGCAGGATGGTGCAGTACTTATTTCTCAGAAATCCTCTTCATATTATTAGAAATTGCTCACTTAAATGAACGTATCATTATTCTTAGAAGACTGTATCCTACAAATGGAACTATATCACCTCTAAAGACTACCAATTGCCATTTATATCTCACACCATTTTCTATTCGCTAAGGGAATGGGCTGAATGGCATCATATTGCGATGAATAAAACCCAATTGTTGTCGTATCAACTGCTATTGTATGGATAGTACTAGATAAGTCGAACCGAGTAGAAGAGCATATCAGATACTTAGACAGGCTTTCATTCTACTCTTATGTTGCACAGTTCTATGAAAGAAATGATATGAAGTGGTTAATAGGGAAAACAGCAAAGAATGAGTAAATCACATAAGGAAGATTGTTCTTTAAGAGATGACTGAAATAGCTGCATATTATTCATAATTCTTAAACTACTGATGTACAGTTATTATTATCTCTTATTTCAGTCTGCTTTGAATAGTTAGTGATATGAATAACACGAATATCTTCAATGGAGTAATCTAAGTGAATAGTAATAGTTTAAAGAATAATATGTCAAAGCTACACAGATTAAACTGTTATACATTATTTCTAAGAAAATGGTGAAATATAGTAAGATATGGATATGGTTGTTGATTTGTAGGCAGACTTCAAGAAGTAAAAGGTTCAGAATATCTCCTAGATGGATATATCACTCTTG